>JAODAL010020866.1:0-68432 GCA_025379985.1 Phyllomedusa bahiana | reverse complement strand
ACTAAAGGGGCCCATCATCCCAAAGATGAGGGGACAGCAGGGACACGATTGCGCCTGCAGCCACTTGTAACAGGCAGAATGAATCGCAGCAATAATATTTTGTCCAAAAAGATGTACATTGTATGTTCTGTAAAATATGTAAAAGTTTTGACCATTTAACTTGTTTTATACAAAGATATGTTCAAAGTGGTCCAAGGCATCTGCTTGAAACATTCCTTTTGGCTATTTTTTTTAACCATTTTTAAGTACCCTATTAATGAATTTTTAGTTAAAGGGGTTGTCTCACTACAGGGACTGCTTTTTATATTAATGATCTTGCAAAAACAAGTCACTTTCCAATATGCGTCCATTAACCGTGTCCTACCTATTCTGAGATATCCCATCTTGTATGGGCTGCATCAGCTCCTCAGGTCGCTATAGCTACAAGTCTGTTTGCTCTCTCCTGATAGGCTGCCAGCGCTGCTTGTTATAGTTACAGACCTGGTGTCCTCAGCAGCCCGTCGCTACAGGCCAGTAGTTGCCAATAAACACACCCCTGAATTCAAAAATGAAACTGAGAAAACAGGACTGAGTTAAAATGAATCACTGTAGTGAGACAATCCCTTTAAGAGAGAAGAGCTGCTTGTTCAGCACCTCATGTAGCAGCCAGAGTGTCTCTTGTTGTGGAGGATCCACCAGATCCAGAGGCGTAACTTGAAGCTCCTGGCCTGGATGTAAAGAATGAAATTGGGCCCACCAATTACCATATGTCTTTACAATACTGGTGTCTTCTTACGTGGCAGAACAGCTTTTGGGCCCCCTTAGGATGCTACCTCTGTATCGCATATAGCTACGCCCCTGACCAGATCCATGTGTTACATGGAACGGTGATTGAGTTGAATCAGGTTCCAACACAGATTACAGCTAATGACGTGGGTTTAAACAGTGGGATATCCAGTTATTAGACTGTTGCCAGACCCTTTGAACAAAAATGGATTGCAGACAAATCCTTCACATACAAATTATTGGCCTAACTCCATCATTATCCCTCTTTGGGTAATTTTTTTGGGGGGGGGTGGGAGAATCCCAATAAGAAGAAATCAGACAAACATCCATCAAGTGTAATAAAAGAAAGAGTCAAGAAGCAGGGTCAGAATACAGGAAAATAAACCAGGCTAACGCTCACCATCTCCTTTGGTAAAGTCAAAGACTGAAGCATAATAGGCTCGACCACTGAACTCTTCTGCTTTGTCAATTAACGTCTCTTTGATGGCATTATAACTACATAACACGATAACTGGTCGGCTCCCTTCATATATTGTAAAGATGTCACCATAATTTTTTGACAGCTAAAAGAGAAAACACAAAATGAATTTGACATAACATCATCTGATTCTATACTTTACAGTAATTTTATAGTTCAGAGAAAATATCACCTTGCATGTTCTATTCTATAAACTATAAAAAGCAAATCTATTAGTTACTTTACACTTCTCATTCAGTGGCTTATAATATAATTTTGTTGTATGTGTAGTTTTACATTTTTAAGACCACCCATTGGACTCTTAAGACCAGAATAAGCAAAGATTTGAACAAATAAAATGCAAGCTATATAGGATATTTTCCACAAAGCTCTCTACATTCAAAAAAGAGTCCACAGCCAGGAGGTCGCTCCATGTGATTTGGTCTGGGCATTTCTTTTTTTTTTTGTAAACATAATTTTTATTAAATTTTACAATAACAAAAAAATATAATAACTGTCCATTAGATGAGATACTACTCGACACACAAAGAAATAATATAAGGCATCATTACTACAGATAAGAAAAATACAAAATAGCACTAACGACATACTTTGGTATCATAATAATAAGAATGAAGCAATAGAAGTCTCCATCTTCACTAAAGAAAGAAAACAAAATATTATAAAAAAGTAACCCCCCCCCAAAAAAAAACACCAAAAAACAAAAAAAAAAAAACGCAAAACAACCCCGCAGAACAGTGGTACCCATACGCAGTTATGTATAAGAGACATAATCACATACACCTATATAATCAAGTAAGGTCTGGGATAAAAAGTGAAAACAAATCCTGTGCTGATACAATGCTGCGAGATCGCCACACGGCCTCGTCCCTAAAGCCCGAGGGAGAGAAATAGATAAAGGACAAATTCACCCCCAACTCTGACGCACAGTCACCAAGGGAGTATCCTGGGCACGGTGCCAGGATATGGCTGAGGTAAAGCTCCCATGTTTATGGGGTACAGACATCCAAAGCCCAGAGTGCCCCGCTAGTCGAGAGGAGAGATAAACCAGGAGGTGTAGACAAAAGGCTGCATGATCTCCTTGATCTCCTGGGGGATATAAAAGTTACCTATGAACTCCTGCCATTTCTTGAAAAATTTAGAGCATTGGGTTTCCTTAGTCCTGATAATGTCGATTCTGTCCATTTCGAGATGATGTTTTGCCACCTGGATCACTTCCTGCAATGTAGGGACAGTTGGTTCCAACCATTTGGCCAGGAGGCTTCTTTTGCCGCTAATAAAAATGTATGCAGTAATGCAGGGGGGTAATTGCAATAAAATGTTGTGGTAAATTGTGGAACAGGAGCTGTGTTGGCTCTAAAGTTAAATGACACCGAAACTTAAAATTCAGAGTTTGTATGACTGTCTCCCAAAACTTCATGGTTTCCACACAGGTCCATATACTATGGACAAAATCCGTGCGGGGGGTGCCACACTTGGGGCAGGACGTCAAACGGTCTGGGCAAGCTGGATGCGGGGGATATTAAAACCGTAAATTGCGGAATGGGCAAGTCTAAAGCATGTGTCCCTCCACTTCTCATTAACTATATATTTATGGATCTTCAGCCATCCCTGGAGGATTGTATCAGTGATCTCCTGGTTAGGGTAGACCTTCTCCCACTTTGCAAAAACCCTGCTGTAACGACTGGGTAGTGGATCCGCTGGACCACCGCAAGCGATGATGTTTAAGCCACACCAGGGAACGGAATCTAAGTAGCCCCCGGTTTTCACCAGAGCCCGCCGCAAAGCGGGATGGACTTGCTGCGGCGTGAGGCTACCAGGTCGTTACCCCTGACGGGATTTGCTTGCGATGGCGGCCGAGGTGCAGCGTGGTACAGAATCGTAGTCCGAGAATCATAGTCGTGGGCAGGCAGTAAGGTCAGGGCAGGCGGCAATGGTTCGTGGTCGTGGACAGGCAGGAAGGTCAGGGCAGGCGGCAGAGGTTCGGAGTCAAGAAACGTAGCAAGAGGTCTGGTACACGGTAAGGAACGCTTTCTCCAAGGCTCGGGGCAACATAGATCCAGCAGGGAAGTGACGTGGGTCCAAAACCTATATAGAGACAGCGCCCGGTAATTAACCAATTACCGGCGCACTGTCCCTTTAAATGTACGTGGACGAGCGCGCATGCGCTAGGGGGCGCGTCTGCGCATTCCGGCCGGCAGGGGACGAGGACCGGACGGGAGCGAGGCCAGGTTAGTGGATGGGACGGGTGCGACCACGGCCAGCAGTACCCGTTACAGTACCCCCCCCCCCCCTTAGGGCTCCCTACCTTTTTAGGCTGCAGAAATCTGAGGATGAAATCACGGTTCAGGATGTTAGATTCTGGCTCCCAGGATCTCTCCTCGGGTCCGGAGCCCCTCCAATCCACGAGGAAGAAACGTCTCCCTCTGACCGTCTTCATAGCCAAAATGTCCTTTACTTCGAAGATGTCAGCGGATTCGGCTACTGGGGAAGGCGTAACATTCTTCCGAGAGAACCGGTTCAGAACCAGAGGCTTAAGGAGGGATACATGGAATGCGTTTTGGATCCGGAGAGATGGAGGCAAACAGAGCTTGTATGTCACCGGGTTCAACTGCCGAAGAACCTTGAAGGGTCCGAGGAAGCGAGGGCCCAATTTAAGACTGGGAACCTTCAGGCGCACATACCTCGAGGAGAGCCAAACTTGGTCCCCAGGGAGAAACGTCGGGGCAGGTCTTCTCCTTTTGTCAGCCTGAGTCTTCATGCGGGCAGAGGCCCGAAGTAGAGAACGTCGAGTCTCTTGCCAGATGGCCTTGATATCCCGAACTTGGTCGTTGACAGCGGGCACATCCGAATCAGAGGGCAGGGGAAGGGGGGGTGCGGGTGGCGGCCATAGACTACAAAGAATGGGGAGACGCCGGCTGCATCAGAGTCACGATGGTTATAAGAAAATTCGGCCCAAGGGAGCAGCTCGGTCCAGTTGTCCTGATGTCCGGATACAAAGTGGCGCAGGTATTCTCCCAGAATCTGGTTCACCCTCTCCACCTGCCCATTGGACTGAGGGTGATAGGCCGATGAAAAGTCCAACTTGACTTGCAGACGGGAGCACAACGCACGCCAAAATCGGGATACAAATTGAACACCGCGGTCGGAGACAATGTGTGAAGGTAGCCCATGTAGCCGGAAAATATGCCGGAAGAAAAGACTAGCCAATTGTGGGTCAGACGGCAGGCCAGGGAGAGGCACAAAGTGGGACATCTTTGAGGACCGGTCCGTAACCACCAAGATGACCGAATTCCCAGAGGAAACCGGTAGGTCTGTGACCAAATCCAGAGCTAGGCGCGTCCAAGGGATTTCTGGCATGGGCAGTGGATGCAAGAGACCTGTGGGCCTGTGGCGTGGGACCTTGTTCCGAGCACAAGTGACACAGGCGCGGGGGAAGTCCTTGACATCTTGGTCCAGAGTCTGCCACCAGTAGTGCCGCGAGATCAAAGCGTGAGACTTCCGAGCTCCGGTATGGCCAGCCAAGAAGGAGCTATGCCCCCACTCCAGAATCTTCTTCCTGAGTGCCAGCGGCACATAAGTCTTGCCCGTAGCAATGTTTTGGAGATCTGCGGGAGCCACGTGAACTAACCGTTCGGGAGAAATGATGTGTTGTGACACGGGTTCTTCACCGACCACGTCCGAGGCACGGGAGAGGGCATCCGCCGTGACGTTTTTCTCAGCAGGCTGGAAATGTATATGGAAGTCGAAACCTGAGAAAAAGAGAGAGGGTTTAGACGTTGGGCCGTCTGAAGATACAACAAATTCTTATGGTCCGTAAAGATGTTGATTGGATGACGAGCCCCCTCCAGCAGATGTCGCCACTCCTCCAGGGCTAACTTGATGGCCAAGAGTTCCCGGTCCCCAATGGCATAATTAATGATTAAGAATCTTGTAGAATTCTCCTGAGAAGCCATCGGGGCCGGGGGCTTTATTATTACCCAAGTTCTTAATAACCCTAGAGATTTCTTCATTTTGGACGGGTTGGTTAAGGTATTCCCTATCAGCCTCAGAAAGGGAGGGGAGAGACAGACGGCCAAGCCAGTCTGAGGGGTCTCTGTCATCGGAGGTTTCTGGTGAATATAAATGGTCATAGAACTCGCGTAGGACATTATTAATAGCAGTAGCAGAATATTGCATATTCCCGTATGAGTCCTTCAATGTATAGATATTGGAACTAGAAATAATCCCCTTAGCAAAATTGGCTAAAAGCCGCCCCGCTTTGTTTCCAAACCTGAATAATTTAGCTGACATCCAGGATCGCCGGGACACCTCTCTATACTCCAGCCAGCACTCATACTCTTTTTTAATGGTAACCATTGGAGTTTGGCTGCAGGGGTTGGGTTGGAGAGAAAATCAGTGTAAGACTGCCTAAGCTTCTCACTCAACAATCTAATTTGATCCGCAACCAACTTCCGACGGGTGTTAGTGTAGGCAATCAAGTGGCCTCTAATGACCGCTTTAGCTGTCTCCCAAAGTAAGACTGGCTTCGTCCTATCCTCCAGGTTGTCTTGTAAAAATTGCAGCCACCACCCTCGGAGGGTATTAGCAAAGTACACGTCCCCAAAAAGGTAAGAAGGGTATCTCCAGAGGTAATCTGTACCCTTGGGAGCAGCGTCTGACAGTTTGAGGACAAGAGGGGCATGATCTGAAATAACTAAATCCTTAATATCACAGAGATCCACCCTTTGCATGGCTTTGGGAGAGAGTAGAATATAATCAATACGGGACCATGAATTGTGAGAATGGGAAAAAAAGTAATAGTCCCTTCCATCAGGATGAAGAGACCTCCACGTATCAACCAAATGAGAGTCTGAAATAAAATTAGCCAAATGTGGGGGGTCATGGGATAGCGGAATACGGGAGAGCTATCATGGACAGATTTTCTATCTTCCTGGGAATTAACCGCTAGGTTAAAATCCCCCCCCACAATTTTAAGAGGTTCAGGGTCAATAGATAACTGGTCTGTCAGGGTTTTTATAGAAAGACTCTTGGTTGGCATGAGGACACGTAGATATTTTTATGATGGAAATAACTTCCCCTGAGACTTTCAAGGATACATTAATCCAGCGGCCCTCACTATCATGGAAGTGGAGCTAACAGGAATAAGAGAGATTTTTTATGGATGAGGATAATTACACCATTTTTCCTATTATTGGATGGAGAGCCAGAACCGAGCCCACCAAAGGCGCTTAAGCCTGCTGAAATCTCATCCTCCAAGTGAGTTTCCTGAAGGAGGGGGGATGCTGTTTTTTTAATTTTTTGAGGTGACGTGGAATCATAATTCTCTTAGAAGGAGACCGCAGTCCCTTAACATTCCATGATGTTACTTGCATAAAGATAAGTGACAAAGAATTATAGCACAGTAAGTGAATGAAGTAAATGGACTCACCCCCAGGGAGATAAGACCGTTGACACATTCCACAGCATTGCATCCAGACCTACTAAACACAGTACAGACATAAAACAAGAAGGTACCAAAACGAACAGAAAAAAAAACAAAGCAACATTGGGTGGAAACCAAAAAACCAAACATACCGCCAATGTGCTATTGGACTTCTTTACTTCCAACATGTAGAGAGGAAGTACAAGTAAGGCAAATAGTGCAAATGCCCCCACCGGGACCCATAATGCATAAGGCATTTCGTGTGGGAAGGGCTATATCATTATCAAATGTATCATTAAACTGACATATATAAAGTTAGACCGTAATAACAAGTTCAGCCAGTGAGTTGAACTTGAGCAAAAGGACAAGTTAACAAAGGGGGAGCTGCCCAATGAATAAGGATACAGGTTGCAGAGAATGTTCAGGTTCCTGAGGGTCCCGCACGCCAAGCAGAACGGGAGCGTTGTTCCTTAGGTGAAACATCTCCCAGAGGAGGTGATTTAGGCGGTGAAGTCTGACCAGTCTCTGGATCTTGCTTTTCTTTTAGGCGTAGAATCGGAGGAAGAGGCCTCCACTATCTCTGCTGTAGATTTAAGAAGGTGTCTCAGAGTCCTTGAAGCTTCTTCTGGGGATGTGAAGGCTGACAGGGATCCATCTGGGTGATAGATTCGCAGAGTAGCCGGATAGGTGAGGGCGAACTTAATGTGTTGGCGGTAGAGGGCCGAGCACAGTGATGAGAAAGCTCGACGTCGCTTGGCCACCTCCACAGAGAAATCTCCAAATATAAGAATCTTATGTCCCTTTATTTCCAGTGGCTGCTTGAGATTTTTAAAGGCTCGGAAGATGCTGACTTTGTCATTAAAGTCCAAGTATTTGACAATCACTGGACGTGGGCGTTCTCTCAGAGATGGGTGCAGTTGTGGGTCCTGCTTGGCTGAGGAGTCACGGGATCGCAGGTCTGGGCCGATTCTATGGGCTCTCTCCACTCTGCATGGTTGGGGCAGCCCTAAGAGTTCTGGCAGTAGGCACTCACACAAGGAATGTAGATCTCTTGCTGCCACCGACTCTGGGATCCCGATCAGTCGCAGGTTGTTGCGGCGAGACCGGTTCTCCAAGTCGTCCACTTTATCTGAGAGCCGCTGGTTGTCAGAGCGCAGTTGGGCCAGGGTGCGGTTGGTGGAGTCCAGCTTGTTCTCCAGCTCTTGGAGGCGCTGTTCGTGGTCATCGGTGCGCTGAGCCTGCTTGTTGATATCGTTCTGGATTTTGACAAACATGGCCGTGACTGTAGCGGAGATCGTCGCTGCCAATGTCTCCTGGATATCTGGAGCCATCTTCTGGGCCACCACAATGGCCAATTTTTTATAGTCCACCACCATGGAGTCATCAATCGCGCCCTCATCGTAGCCATCAGTGTTATCAGAGGCAGGTTGCAGTAGTGGCGGAGGGTTGGAAGGAGAGAGTGGCGGTGAGCTCAGTGATTACTTGTCTTGCTGTTACTGGCAGTGTCGGTGATAATGAGCTCAGATTTAGCGCCCTTTTGTGTCTTATTCGCCTTGCTTTTGCCCATTGTTTGGACGAAGCGGTCCATCCGAGGAATGGAGAATAGAAGAGAGATTAAGAGCTATGAAACTACAGTTGTGGTAAGTGCACTTTGCTCGGCCACCACTAGATGTTGCCACAGCTTAAACAGATGGATCTGAGCTGTGTTATGTGAGAGATGAAGACATGAACAGTCAGTGGAGTCAGCCCCGCGGCTGGCAGAGGGGAGAACCAGGAGTTGGTGGAAGTTCTGCAGAGCCCAGCAGGTGTGAGCCCAGGTGAGGCAGCAGTCCAGTTAGGGATAGATATGTATATAAAGAGGCTCCTGTCCTTATAGTGTATGGAGGACACAGGGGCTGTCAGCAAGCAGTGCAGCTGTGATAGACAGTCCGTGGGCAGTAGCAGGGGAGGTCAGAAAGGGGAGCCGCCGCCTGCGGTCTGGGCATTTCTAAAGCAGGAAGGTTTGTCCCTAAAGAAAACATTGACTCATTTTTTTTGATTGGCTGATATAAAACCAGTCAGATGTATTCTAGTTGCAGACTCCTCGGTATGGTGGAATCATCTGCATCACACATTCAAAGTCTTTTTTGAACAAAGGGTCTTTCCAAATTATGTTATAGATAGATTGTCTGGACGCCAACACACTCCGGACGCTCTGGAGATTTCCCTTTGTTCCCTGCATCTAGCCTATTTGGGGTATTGCCAATCCTACCTTATCATGGGCCTTACAATACCAGTGCTGGCCTCCCTCGTTGCCTTTTCTACTGCCATACCTATTCCTTATTCCACGTATTCTATATGCAGATGCCCTTTGACAAAGGCTTCGGACGAAACATCATTTTTTCATATGGCATCAATCATATCAATTTAACATTTGTCACAAAATGCTCTTTGCTAACAGTATATCAGCCATTGTTGTATAAAATTACTCTCCAAAACTGTTTACTGATGACAGGAGAAATAAGTTGTCTCCTTATGGGTATTGTTTTATGAATACAATTGGGGGAGGGTCAAAATGATTTAGCTGATTGCAAGAAAGATATGGTGTCTTCTTATGGTGGGAATGGGACATCTAGGGTCCCAAGATTGGTATAAAAATATCCAGGGTCACATGACCTGTGTGGAGGTCACATGATAAGGGACTGCTTTAGGGGGTGATACTGGAGAAATTCTGCTCCTCAATAACCTACTGTTACTTGGATACCAGGGTCACATGACCTGTGTGGTGGTCACATGATAAGATGCTGCTAGAGGTGGTAATACTGGAGAAGTTCTGCTCCTCCATACACTACTGTTACCTGGATACCAGGGTCACATGACCTGTGTGGAGGTCACATGATAAGAGGCTGTTGGAGGTAGTAATACTGGAGAAGTTCTGCTCCTCCATACACTACTGTTACCTGGTTGCCAAGGGTCACATGACCTGTGTGGTTGTCACATGATCAGACGCTGCTGGAGGTGGTAATACTGGAGAAGTTCTGCTCCTCCATACACTACTGTTACCTGGATACCAGGGTCACATGACCTGTGTGGTGTCACATAAGACTGTTGGAGGTAGTAATACTGGAGAAGTTCTGCTCCTCCATACACTACTGTTACCTGGATACCACGGTCACAAGACTGTTTTGTCAAAACCAGATACTCTATGGGAGCCATTACCCATCCAGATATGAGCCTACTGCAATGGTATAAAAGATTTACAGGAGCAGAATTTTTAATAAATGTATATTAGAAAATTGTATGACTTCCTTTTATATACACAATAAAGACATTATACGGTGTACAACTTCTTTAAGCTGCTTATTCACTAGGGCACTTGCAGTTTTGGGGACTGTAGCACTAGTTGCATTAGTGAATCCCATTTCAGCTGTAAACATTACCCATGTGCTGCCTTCATTGCCCATTTATTGCCTCGTTGTGTTCTATATCTGTGCTTCATGATTTACTCACATCCATTAGCGACTTCACAATATTATTGATGTTCATCTTGTGGAGAGTGCCGATGATGGGGAGAGGAGTTGGTCCTGGAGGCAGCTTGGACCTCTCCAACAATAACTTCATATACTTAGCCAACAAGCTGGTTATGACAATCACCAAGAGGACTGTAGTTACTGAGTATAAATCCATCCTGTGAACAGAAATTCATGTAAAGAATTTTTAAAACGGCTCTTATTTTTTTTTACAGCCTTCAGATTCAGTAATAATATATAAGATCAGTATAATGGATAGCATGGCTATAACAGCTTCAATTGTACCTACAGGAAATTTACTGTACACATAGCTGCCCTAAAGACTGTACATATGGACCTCCACCACATTCTTGTTAAGACGACCACAGATACCCCTACTGACCAAGGCAAGGTTGTTGTTATTTGTTTTCCTATTTTCCCCAATAATCTCTGCATTATCATTAGGTTATCCTCCTATATTTTTAGAACTGTGTGGTTATAACAACCCACTGGCCTAGTGTGAGCATCCTCTTTCATTGGGGCTCATAGTAGCTGTATGGCCTGTTGGTATGGTACATACACTCTTGGCTGCCCTGCTCTCTGTTGCAGACAAATGGTTCAAATAAAGATCCAAGTATCTATAACTATCAGTTGCACTGTGGACAGTAATACCTACAGGTCAGCTAACCTGGTTCTATTAGACCCCCAGGGACAACATTTTATACCATCCCCATGTGCCGTAGACACCACCACCATATGCAGTAGTCAACCCAGTTAGCAGCTATGCAAAGGGTTCAAAGCAGCTTCCGAGACCCAAGGCATCCAAAATGTCAGTCATACAGAAGCAGCAAAGCTAAACATGACAGATAACACACCCGGATATCATGACACAGGATGTTTTCCCAGTCTTTGCTTTTTAATGGCTTTTGTTGGGATTTAAAATTAGATAACACAGAAACATGTGATGTCACAGTCAAGTTAAACTCTACTACATTCATATATGATACTCAGATCATTCCTGCCAGCTATCACCCTTACTATTTTATTACCATGTATATACTTGCATGCTAGATTACTGAGGGTATAATACAGTCATCACAAGGGACATGACTTACAGAGTCACCAGTTTGGGGTAAGCGCACAGTGATGTCAAAAGGGGCAGAACAAAGAGAAGGAAAAAGTAATACAAGTTCCACTATTTGATGAATTTAAGCATAAGACAGTAAAGAAGAGGAAAAGAGGTATAGGTAGTCTGCTGGAGAAAAAGAGAAAGAGAATTTTATTCTGGCACAAATGTCCAAGCTGTGGAAAGTAATTATGCCGCTGTTAACAGAGACTGCTAAATTGAAAAAAAAACACTTGCAGCACTGGTTAAAAAAACAAGGAAAGTGGATATTCTAAGGTAAGAACCCAGTCGCCCAAAAAAGAGAAAAGGAATTGGATTCACCAAAACCTAACAGGGCAAAAACAAAAGGGAGATAAACCCTATATACACCCTACTTGGCCTAATAAGCCCTAGAGCCTAGCCACGGAGCACTTGCCCCAAAAAGGACTCCCCCATCAGGAATCTATCCCTTTTACACACTTACCCTATTCGTTTTTAATGTCCCAACATGATTCGAACACGGTTTCCGTCTTCTTTTTAAATTTGAAAATTATATTAAAAGTTAAGTTTTAGATACATGACCTTTTGCTGTTGGATTTGCAAGAAAAATAACCACTAAAAAGTCCATGGTGTGGGGTGTGTCAGTCAAAAGGCGTTGTTCTGCCAATCTAATGTGTGTGTTGTCCTCCTAACTTGTAACAAATTATTATTATCATTATCATTTATTTTGGAGCGTCCTTGATTCCAGGGCGCTGTACATTTCAGGCGGGTACATAAATAACCATTGGTTTAAACAATTACAAAGTGACAATAAGTGACTAACAAAATGGTACAGAGGGAAAGAGGTCCCTGCCCGCGAGGGCTTACAATCTACAGGGGAGGGTCGAATAGACAGAAGGTGAGGGGCAGACATGTTTGTGGGGCGGAGCAGTGCAACCCGGCTAATGTTGGTTATAGGCAATCCTGAAGAGGTAGGTTTTCAGGTTACGTTTGAAGCCGGTGAGAGAGGGGGAGAGTCTGATGTGTTGGGGCAGTGAGTTCCAGAGTGTGGGGGAAGCACGAGAGAAGTCTTGGAGACGGTTATGTTTAGGAGGTGATAAGAGGAGAGCAGAGGAGAAGGTCCCGTGAGGAGCGGATGGTTGCGTGAGGGGAGTATTTAGAGGTTAAGGCAGAGATATATGAAGGAGAGAGGGTATGGAGAGCCTTGTAGGTCAAAGTTGCTAGCTTGAACTGGATTCGCTGGACAATGGGAAGCCAGTGAAGGGATGCAGCCTATGGATGTATTTAAGTAAATTTTCAATGAAGAGTGAACATTTCATTGCACTCAGATCCTTATGTATAGTACCCTTGTGAAATATTTGACTTTAATCCCTTCCCAACCTGTGATGGAAATTTATGTCATAATGTCCGTACGAAGCTACGAAGTGCCCTCTCTCGCTGAATATGCTCCATGCGCAGAGGGTGCCGGCTGTTAATTACAGCTGACACCCGCCGTTGTAAGCAGGGATCGGAAATGGCTCAAATCCTGGCTGTTTAACACTTTAGACGTCACGACACCGTTCCTTTTCATGATCAACCTCCCACCAGTCACAAGATCGTGGGATGGAAATTTAATATTGATGTCAATGGGGATATCTAAAAACCTGATATAAAATGCGTCCAAAATATTTGTATTTGGTTTTTAATGTGGTCAGGCCCAAAAAACCCTAGAAATTTAAATGTAAACCGTTTTAAAAAAAAAAATTCCCTAAACCCCACATTTTTAAATAAATGAGACTTATTTTCTGCTGAAAAATTAGTAAAAAAATTTACGTATCTAAATCCAAATGTAATAACGTTTTAAATTTCGTAAAAAAATCCCGTCTCCACGTGGTTTTTTTGGCGGGAATCGGACGTCCCTTAAGGTGTTTTTCCTTTTTTTATGTAATCGCTGTTTATGATTTTTTAAATCTATAAAATAATATTTAAAGTGTACCCCCTGTGATCTTTTTTAAAAACCCTCTTATTATGTTGATGCTTTTTGGGTTTTAGTGGGTTAAGGAAGCTCACTAGTAAAGGTCTGTGATTACAGCAGCACCTGCACAAATGAATTCCCCTTTTGTACAGACCCTAAAAAAAAAGGGACACTGTGATATTTTGCCTTTAAAAATCGGGTTTAAATTTGGCGGGGCAAGGCATTTATCTGCTTTTTTTTTTTTTCCCCAAGTACCGAGCGCCGTACTTTACACTGAGCGTCCCCCCGGGGGAGCCCCCGTTTTCTCACCCCCCTGCGATGTGGGCCCTTAAAAGCCGGAGCTCTGCCGGCCGAGGGGTTTCCCGGGCCCCGGAGACGGCGTAAGCGGTGTGCTCCGCTGCTTACACGTTAAACCAGTTCGGGGCCTGGACGCGGGCTTGCCTCATTAGGTAATTTATTTTTTTTATTTAGGTGGGGGGCAAGACACTGGTCAGGGGGGCATATAGGGCTCAGGGGGAAAGACACTTGTTACGGGGGGGGGCATATATGGCTTTCAGGGGGGCAAGACACTGGCTTATCAAAGGGGGGATATATTGGCTACAGGGGGCAAAGACACTGTTACAAGTGGGCATATATGGCTACAGGGGGAAAGACACTGGCTACAGGGGGGCATATATGGCTAAGGGGGCAAGACACTGGCTACATGGGGGATTATTATGGCTTTACAGGGGGCAAGACCACTGGCTTAACAAGGGGGCTTAATATGGCTAAGGGGGCAAAAGAACTCTGGCTACAGGGGGCATTCATTTATTATTTATTTATGCGATAAGGGGCAATGGACACTGGCTACAAGGGGGGGAATTATATGCTAAGGGGGCAAGTCACTGGCTAAAAGGGGACAATATATGGATAAGGGGGTTTGAACACTGGCTACAGGGGGCATTATATGGCTACAGGGGGCATAAGGACACTGGATACAAGGGGGACTTATATGGCTACAGGGGGCTATGTGGCTAACAGGGGGGGAAAAGGACACTGGCTACAGGGAGGGCTTATTTATGGCTAAAGGGGCAAAGTCCTGGCTACAAGGGGGGCCATATATGACTAAAGGGCAAGACAACTGGTAACAAACAGGGGACATATAGGGCTAATGGGCATTGGATTGACCCCTTGGCTACCAGGGGGCATTATTATGGGGCTAAAGGGGGGCATGTCCACTGGCTTACCTGGGTGGGCATATATGGCTATAGAGGGGGCATATCAATGGCTTATACACGTGGGGGATATTTGGTAAGGAGGCTTTTCATTTGGGCTTACAAGGGGGGAATTATGTGGATCTATTGAAGGGCTTTTCACTGGCTTTACAGGGGATATTTATGGCTAAGGAGGGGCAATTATCAATGGCTACAAGGGGGGCCTATAATGGCTTAGGGGAGGGCTATCACGGGCTACAGGGGGGACATAAATGGCTAGGGGGCATGGAACCAGGCTACAGGGGGCATATCACTGGTAAGGGGGGCATGTCACCTGGGCTACAGGGAGCATATAATGGGTCTTAAGGAAGCATGTCACTGGCTTTTAACGGGGGGCTTATGTGGCTAATGGAGCATATCCATGGCTTACAGGGGGGGCAATATCCCCACACTGGCTACACTGGGGGCATATTATGTGGCTATTGGGGGCAGTAACCTGGCTTTTACAGGGGCTAATAACCTGATCTACATGGAAGCATATTACTGGTACCAGGGGGGCTTATTACTGCCTAACGGAATCAGTAACCTAGCTTACAGAAGGGCAGTAATAACCTGGGATATGAGGGGGCTAATTTTACCTGGCTAGTGAGGGGTACAAACTGGCTAGTGGCTACTACAGGCTATAGGGGGCAATTATTTACCTACAAAGGGGGTACGGTTTATTATTACCATTTGGGGGCAAATATAGATGGGGGGTGTTTGTATAGGATAGGAAAAATTGTAGAGATATGCTGATAAAATGAGGGTGGTCTAAAGAGTTTGTTTTTGTTACATTTTTTCAGTGATGAGTTTTGGCCAGTTAGAGGGGGGTCGTTTCGATTGGCGGTCTGGGGGATAGATGGAAAAGAAGGAGAATGAGAAAAAACAATTCCTCAGTGATGGTTTCCTGTGCGAGTCACTAAATATGTAACGTCAGTTGTAATCATTCATAGTTCTCATGAGCACTACATACAAAGGCTTTTCTCTGTAAATATCTGTTAAATCTGCAGTTAACAATGAGGACGCAAAAAAATTCCGTAGTGCACCCCAGGCCCTACTCAAGAAAAACTTAAGGGCCGGGCCCTCGGATGTATTTGGAGACCCTAGCAACGCCCTGCCAAAGTTTAACCCAACGTTTGATTGCAAAAAGAGAAGAAAAATAAGTTAAAAAATTTTAAACTTTTCCTCCAATTCTTAAATTAAAACAGGCACTGCAATATTGGCAACAAATCCTTTGCCATTGCAACAAGCACAATAATGACACGTTTTGACTGTTAATTTGCAATCTTTTAGTGGGACTCTCTCAGCTTAAACTCAGAGTTTAAATACCTATGGTACAAAAACCACTTAGGGCCAGCCAGTTTGAGGTGAGCTGGATAAGCTGTTTTAGAACTTTGATCTCCTATTACCGTGGGAATTCCAAAAGTATCATTCATTTGTAAGTTTTTGCCTAAAGAGAGGAAACTTATACCAGCCAGAGCTCCACCCCAAACAGGGAAAAGACAGATGGACAAGCCACCTTGTGTTTGGTCTTTATAAAGGGTTTTCCAGGGGTTAGTTGTGGACACTCAGGATTCCTCCTGTTTATAGGCTACAGAAGCTGAAGTTATCATCACTTAACATACTTAAATGGGTGTTATCGTTTGAGGCTGCTCGTGATGTTTCAGATAATTTTTTCTCAGATTGATTTTGTAAAAATCCAGGGGCATGTCTCACCTGTCAGCAGGCGTGTCTCCTCCTCAGGGAGGCGTTTTTTGTTGTTCCTCCCACAGATGAAACTGTTGGGGACATCCATTCAAATTTGTTTAAAGCAGGGATGGCAGGAAGGTTGTCTGAATATATAACCCAGTCTTGTAGCTCCTGCCTGCTTTATGTCTGCAGCTTGAGGCTCCAAACCAGGCAAGACCTGTCATATGTCACACAAACTGAGAAAGGCCAGCTGTTTCTTCTAGTGTTCCATTCAAATTGTACTACAACAGGAGAGATGTTTATCAAATACAAAATGTCAGCACTTAGTAATAAAGATCTCTGCTTCATGTCAATGAATGTGGAGTGAAAACAATGGGGCAGAAGCAAATAAGCTTTTGAACGAAGGGGCCCTGCTCAGGCTTGTAAACTTAATCTTGGGCTTGGTTGGTCTAGAGGTAAGAGCAGCAGTAGTTCGAGCTTAGAGTAACTTGTTTTGCAAACAAATGGGTTTGGAGTTCTAGTCCCTCACAGGGTATAAAAAAAAAATACTGATGGGGCTTCGAATAACTTCCCAACCTCTGTCTTGCAATGTTAATACCTAAGCACTGCATATATATGATGTATAACAGATGCAGGTTGAATCTTTATGTTATACACTAAAGGTTGATGGACATCCATAAAGGAGGTGGGGCTTGCATTTTCGATTTGAGGGAAAGGATACGCCCTTCTTTTCCAGTAGCAGCTAAGGGGGGACTGGATCTGTGAGGAGGTTATCAAAAACTCTTGGCAAAAAAGCCCTTAAACAGGGCAGTAAATTGCCCAGAACATTTGCCTAAAGCTGGGGAGGATTTACATAGAGGACGAGGCTTGGTATTCACTTTCGTTTTAAAAACAGCTCAGGAGTAAACAACAGAGTGTGCAGGGCTGCCAAATCACAGCGCTGGGGGCGTGGCGGGGCAATTTCCTGGTCTAGGGGCGTATTCCCAAACAGGGTTGCAAAAAAAAAAAAAAATTTTTTTTTTTTTGAAATGTCAGAAAAACCAAATTCACAGTGCAGGGCGGGAGTGTCTAGGGTGCGAGAATCGACCCCAGGGGGCGTTCTGACCCAGCAACAGCAGAAATATGAAAGGACAGATTTACAGAGAAGCTTTATATCTTGCTAAAAACCAAAGTGACAAGAGGTAATGCAACCCAATATCAAAAAAGTGCTTTTTTTACTGTCCCATAAATCTGAGGGACATGATCTTTGTAATGATAAAAAACCCTTTTTAAACCGATAAAAATATTACAAATGTAATTAGGATTTATATTTTGTGTTGACAAAATGTTCATGGTCGAATAAGATTCATTTTTGGCCAAATTTTACTTATTTTGTTAATATAATTTTTTTTTATGTAAAGGCACATCAGTGATACTATTTTTAATGCTTTTAATTAAAATATAAAACTGTTTTTGTCATCTTATTTCTTTGTGGTTCGAGGAAAACTTTATAATAGATTTAAAACTTGGCAAATATGTAAATATTCTTTCCTGGAAACTGAAATCTAGGACCAGTTTTATGATTTATGTATATCCAATAGCCAAAATTTTATTATCTTTATAGCAAAAGGTTCCAACCCTTCATGGCATTTGGGCCGTCTTCGTACAATTCCAACATAACGGGGAGCAATGGTACAAAGTACATTTAAAAAACGGGACTAATGAGCTTTCCATATGCAGCGGGTTATTAGCTGTTAATTTCAGCCGGTAAACCCTGTTGATATAGGAGAGAGTGGAGGCTGGCTTTGATCTCTGCTCTTTATCAAGTAAACAACGTGGGCATCTAAGTTAAGTGAGGAATGGTGGCTGTGCATTCATTCCTGCTCCCTGGGCGGGACCCCCCTCAGCATAATCAAGGTTGATGATTGGGTTTGTCTTAGCAGCCGGGACGGCTCATGCAGCCTTCATAGCTTGCCATTTGGTACAAGGCTATTCCCCTCGTATATATTGGACAAGCTATAGTCGCCTCTTAAATGGTCAAGTTCCCCTAATGGGGAAACTGACTGTTTTTTAAAGTAAAACAAAAAATGTGTTTAAAAAAGTTTTTTTTTTTTTGGATGGAATAAAAAATTTCAAGTTCAAATCCCACCCCTTTCCTTTTGCCATTGTAAAAAACTTAAAAAAAATAAAGTTACACATAATTGATAATCATTTAACATTCGTTAAAGTCTGATCTATTAATATTACAAACATTGGTTTATCCCATACGATGAATTACTCGTAGGACAGGATAGAGACGAATATCCATGTACCTTCCCATCATTATAGTATAGGATGCAGCTGGGTTTGATTTTCCTTGGCTGAATTATGAAAAAAAGGTGCGAAATTAGGGGACATCGTTTTTTAATTAGTTAATAATTTATGTTTCAATAAATTAATAAAAAAAAGAAGGTGCCACATGTATGACGGGCCTTTTCGCCCGTTTTCTGGGTGTATACTTGCGCCTCCCAAGCCCGAATGCTGTCGGACGCGGGGGAGGGGATTCAGTGTTATGCGCAGTGTTCGCACTTTCAGTGCGCCCCGCATGGACAGGGGCGAGGCAGTGGGTTGCGGTTGTGGGCGCCAGGGTAGGCGTTCCAGGGGGCGGGGACGCGGCTCGCTCGAGAAACTCCGAGGGCATGTACGATGGGCGAGTCGGCAAATTCAAAAGAACGAGGCACAGTTGCAGCGCTCGGCAGCTCCCGTCAGGCAGGACCAGGTTTTTTTGGTCTAAAATGCTTCCGACCGAGGCAAAAGTGAAAGCAGGAGTCCGAAACATGCGGAGGAGGGGAAGGAGGATCGGGAAGATCGCGACTGAATCTCGGCGCTCCGCTACGTGCAGCCAGGAGTATGATTCCGAAAAAAAAATATTAAATCAACTAAATTTCATGGTTTTATTTCTTCTATTTTCGTTGCACCCATACTATTGATCCTTGGATAACGGAAATAAAGGAAAATAAATACATGATTCTATTGGATTAATATTTTTTTTTCGTTTTCCCCCATATTCTTAAATTAGTATTATATACACATCGGGACCACTTATGTTAGTGTTCTTAAATTTGATTTCGGCCATGTACAGTTTTACAATTTCAGATTGCATTTGAAAAACCCCATAGTAGGTCGCTCGCTCTCCAAATTGTCCAAATAACGGTGCCTCTTTTAACTTGGCCAATCACCAGGGGAGGCGAGCTTCTGGAATTTCTTTTCCCCATAGAACTTTGAGAAAGTAGTCGTGATGATTGGCTAAGCTGGATCGAAAGCCCCGCCGCTTCAACCAATCAGTGTTTCTTGCTTTTTACTGGTAAATTTTTGATTGTCTGCCTTTGAATATGGATTGGTCAATTTATTCTCCATTGGGAATATTCATGGCATTGTCGTCCTATTTCTGATTGGGTCAATTTTTGTTCCATAGGTTATAATGGGGGGTCTTGTCGTGCTATTCTGATGGCTGGTTTATGCCCAACCCAATGAGAATAGCTTATATATATTTGAATTTACTGTATTTATGGCGATTCTCTCTTATTGGCAATTCCCTATGTAAGCGCGGTTCTCGGCGGACAAACGCGTTTGTTCGGGTTTTAACTGACTTTATTTGTAAATGAAGGGTTTGCTCTTTATTCTGATAATGTTTTTACACTTAATAGAAATGATTTTTTTTTTATTAAATATTTCATGCCGCACGGCTGTGAGAAGCCGAGATTTTCCCAGGGCGCTCCATCTCTCCATAGGAATATAATGGGAGGAAGTATCTCGCGTCTGATTGGCTGGGATGTTGGGACAAGCCACTGCTAGCCCAGCTATCAGCTCTTTTGTTCTTTTTTACTGTATTTTGAAACTGTCTCGCCCTTTGATTTTGATTAGGTCCAAACTTCTCCATAGGATTTAATGGGACGGTTGGTCACTCCTATTTTGAATTGGTTAATACTCCTCAGTTGGTTAGTATGGGGCCACTGTTCGCTCCTATTTGATTGGTCCAACTTCTCCATAGGATTATATTGGGGTCTTGTCGCTTATATTTCTGATTGGCTGGCTTCTGCGAGCCAATGATGACTAGCGTAAACAATTTGATTACTGGTATTTTCGGGCAATTTCTCTCTATTAGGCAATTACTATGGTAGCGGCCGGTCTCGGCGACAAATGCGTTGTTCCGGGTTTTTTTTAACGCTTTATTTGTAAAAGAAAAGGGTTTCTGCTCTTTTATCTGATAATGTTTGGACAAATTAATAAAAAATGATTTTTTTTTTTTATTATTACTTTTCATTGACCGCACGGCGCTGAGAGCCAAGATTTCAGAGCGCCCATCTCTCCATAGACTATAATGGGAGAAGTAGCTCGCGCTCTGATTGGCTGGGATAGACAAGCCACCGCTATCTCAGCCAATCAGCTCTTTTCTGTCTTTTTACTGTATTTTGAACTGTCCCGCCTTTGATTTTGATTGGTCTAAACTTCTCCATAGACTAGAATGGGTCTTTGTCGCTCCTATTCTGATTGGTCAATAATTCTCTATAGGCTAGAATGGGTCTCTGTCGCTCCTATTCTGATTGGCTGAGCTAGCCAAGTCCCGGTAGCTTAACCAATCAGCTCTTTTCAGCATTTTTACTGTATTTTGAACTATCCCGCCGTGGATTCTGATTGGTCTAAACTTCCCCATAGGTTTCAATGGTTCACTGTCGCTCCTATTCTGATTGGCCGGTTTATGCCGACCAATCAGAATAGCTTTCTGATTTTGAATTACTGTATTTCCCGGCAATTTCCAATATCCTAATTCTTGAATTAGGATATTGGAAAGTGATTTTGTTTTATGTAGTTTTTATTTTGTAGGTTTCAGCTCTTTTCCTGAGAATGTTGAACGCCTTTATAAAGGCGATATTTTGATTCATACTCCGCACCGACATCTGGAATGATTTCTCGCTGTTCCAGCTTTCCTGGAATTTGAGTTTTAAGGCATTTTGTTCTCTCCGCACCGCCTGAAGTCCCGCACTGCGCCATGTCCCCGCACTGTGCCCCGACACACACGGGCGAGGCACAGGGAACTTTTCCCCGCATGTATGAGTGCGCTACTCGGCGGCGAAATCATAGGCGCAGCGCCGCACTGCGCCTCGGTCCTCGCACTGCGCCTAACACACTGGCCAGGCGCGGCGGACTTTTCCCCGCATGTATCACCGCACTACCTCCGGAGCCGAATCCTAGGCGCAGCCCCGCACTGCGCCTCGGACCCGCACTGCGCCTAAAACACAGGCGAGGCGCGGCGGACTTTACATTGTATGTATGAGCGCGCCCCGGCCCCGACATAAATCAGGCACAGATTCCGCCGGAAAACTAGCGGAAAGGTGCGCCCCGACCCGTCGGGATTCATACATGTGGCCCGAAATTGGGGTTTCCCCTGTTTCTCATAACCAGGCCAAAAGGAAAAATAAAAGGCAGAGAAGAACTCGGATTAGAGAACACGCCACCTGTGAGCCACTGACTATATCTGCACTGTAATTACTTATACATCTGCAGAGTGCCCATTTAGAACTGGTGGTCACTATGTGGTGCTCACAGGTGGTCATGGTCTGGCAGTATTATTCAGTCCTTATGTAGTAGTTTTATTGGGATTGATGGTCTTGGTATTGTGGGATTTCTTTAGTAATTGTATGAGGGTAATACGTATGATATATTTGCTCCATATATAGGTCTATAGGTGTATTATTTGATAACTATATCACTAATATTTATTATGAGTATTACACTATCGTACATATACTGTATGTGTGGGTTTGAAGAGACAAATATATCAGTGCTGATTTTCATTATACAGTGTACTGCCGTGAAAAATGCTGTGTGAACCCAGCCCAACTGAGCAGAATGTAACACAAAGGACCTTTGCCCCAGATGTTTTAGGACCTTAGCAATGCCCAGGTCAGTAGTGTAAAAGTGAGTGGTTAGCAATTAGGGATCATGATAGGCCCGCCTAAGTAGATGTATTTTAGGGCATGTGTAAAGGGAACCTGTCACAGATTATGCCACCCTTGCTGAGGGCAGCATAAGCCAGTGACAAACTTACTGTTCCAGCAGTCTGTCCCTTGTTTTGCAAGTTTCAGAACACTCAGGGCGACGTGTATGAATTCTGCCGCTGATAGACCAGTTCTAAATAGCTTTAAGGCAGTACAGACTGCACCAGAATGTATGAACCAGTTCTTCTTCAGGTCTTGCATACAGGCGCAGTCTAGTGCCAATACGACAACTCAGGCTCAGGCTACACCTTTATCTTGGTCTGGCTATTCTAACTATTGGCATTAAAGAATCATAAATGTGTCTAATCCTATGAATGTGGTGCGACGCCCCCAGAACGCCCCAAAACTTTGTCGTGCTAAAAAGTGTCTTTGGTGCGGTACCAAGGCACTTATCGTGCCAAAGTTTGGAGTGCACCTGTTCATACATCCATAGAACTGGTCTACTACAGCTTTTTGAGGCCAGAATTCTGCTAAGTTCATACATGTCGTTCTTAATGCTCAAATCTAGCCACACGCACCTGCTGTTTATTGACAGGTTTGTAACTATTTGCTGTAATAGGTAGAATTAGCCATGAGTGGACAGGGATAGTCCAGGTGGGCAGAGCTAACGTCCGCTGACTAATACACTGGACTCATCTTGGCAGAACAGGCTGCAAACTGTCAGATTTGAGCATTAAATGCTGTGACACTGCTGCATCTTAAAGAATAAGGGACACAGCGCTGGAAACAGCATGTCACCCGAGCGTGTGTAAGGTGTGCAAAAGAGTTAGTTATCTATATCTTGGAAAGTAGTGTAAGTGTTCTACAGAGACTTAGGCATATTAATAGGAATGTTAGATTCAGTAGGCTAGAGGTTAACATTGAGGTTACTTTCCCCAGTTGTAGTCTGCCTGGTAACAGCAGCATCATAACCCTCAGCCAATAGGGAGCTGAAACTCTGTAAAGCAGAAGGGGGGTTAGCTGCCAGCAGGGGGAATTCAAATAAATAGTGAGACATGTAGTAACTCAGGGAGAAGTCTGCTGGTGATTCTGCCACAGGAGAGTGAGCAGGAAGTATCACCCTCACCACCTTTGGGATGAGGGGAGGCAGATTTGAGTGGAAGGCAAAGAAGAAGCCCTAAGAACATAGGACTTGTACATAGTTAACTGTTAACAGCAAGTAAGCTGGGCAGGAGCTAGAGGCAGAGCTTCGCCTCCAGCCGGAGCGCATTTGGAGAAGGGGCAAGAGGCCTCGTATGCAGCAGGACGGACGTGGAAGCCCCCTGAGTTGAGTGGAGGAGCCACTGGAAGACAGTCAGGTTAGAGCAGTGAGGTTGAGCTGAGAGAGCCCCCTCTTGAACTGCTGGGTGAGTGAATGCTGTTTGGATCTCAATGCGGACGACTGGATTGTGCTACAATTGTCGTTGCTGGAGGAAAATAAGGAAA
Organism: Phyllomedusa bahiana; assembly: GCA_025379985.1. Classification (NCBI taxonomy): domain Eukaryota; kingdom Metazoa; phylum Chordata; class Amphibia; order Anura; family Hylidae; genus Phyllomedusa; species Phyllomedusa bahiana. The sequence goes on along the minus strand of JAODAL010020866.1, from coordinate 44,854 downwards.
GTAAAGCCACAGTTCTCCCGGTTAGCTGTTGTCTGGTTTGTGTCATTTATATGCTGGTACACTTCATCACAGAGAGTCCCACATTGTCTCTCCCCACAATTGAAAAGAACCTGAAAGCAGTGCCACCCATACCACTCGCTTTCTTATCTGCAAGAGTGGCCAACCATACCCATTCTTCAGTAGGGAGTGCCAACCATACCACTCCCGCGTTCTTACATTTTGGCGTAGTCGGCAGGATTACGGTACTGCGTGGTGGGAGAGGGAATCTCCCCACCTGCAGGCGTGCCGCCGAAGTCTAGGAACCGTGGGACTGGAGTGTGTACAGGACGGCGTTGTGTAAAGTGTACAAAGACTGTTCGTGGATTTCCAGGCCGAGCAGAGGGACTGTGAGACAGCGACAGCGGAGTGAGTAACCTGCAGAATGTGCCTGAAGACACCAGTACGGGATGGCCAGATTGTGAGGAGGCCAGTGCTGGGTGTAGGAAGATGGCGGACTGGCATGGCGAGGAAGAAAAGTGGCATGACCAGCAGAAAGGGCACTAAGAGTTTCCCGCCGAAGAACAGCCAGTTGGAGCATAGAGCCAAGCGTGCGAAGAGAGGGGTAGCTCCGCCCCTGGGAGGTGCTTTAAAGTTGCGAGAAGCCCCAGAAACGGAGGAGGTGCTTGAGAGACACGTGATGTGTGCAGAGAAGCTGAGTCTGCTGAGGAACTGGCATGTGATGTACCTTGTCATGGCTGAGCAGCAACAAGAGGGGCCTGACCAGTTGGCCGAACAGGCTTGCCCCGACCAACAACTGGAGGCTGAGGGAGCCGAGAACAGAGCTGCAGCCGGTGCCGCCGCCGAACCGGACCAAAAGAGAACGCGCCCATACCGGATGACCTGGGAGCGCAAGAGAGAGCTGGACCAGGCCTACCAGTCATGAACTGCCGAGGTGTGGCTGGTGCGTGGGTGGCCGAAAAGAGGACCACCGGAGAGGTCATCGAGTTTGACCGGCGTGCGGGCACTTGGTCTATCTTGGAGGATAGGACCCGAGACGTTATTTTCGTGAATCGGAGGGCGGTGAAGAGGATCTTCGAGCCCAGAGACTGCACAGACTGTATCGAGGAGACCGGGTGAGCTACCGCCAAGTGCCGGGTCCTAAAGGCCCTTGGGCTGCCGGGACGGAACGCCTTCACCCCGAACCGTACGTGCCCACAGAGAACTGGGATGAAGAGGAGCAGGAGGATGTCCCGGTGGAAGCTCCGGTGCCGGAGGAGCCGCCTATGCCAGCGCTAGGACGAAGGCGCGGTAGAGGAACCATTCGGGAGCGGTCTCCAGGGCCAGAGCCCAACATCAACGTTACCGCTTCTATATCCATAGTGACGACCCTGGTGGTGACGGTCATGGCTGGAACTTCAGGAGCGACCCCTTCCCCACAGGACAGTGAGGTACCCCGAGTCAGGCGCAGACACGCCTTTATCCGAGATGCCCATGAGTTACTGATGAGGGTCCTGGAGAGCTCAGTGGGACCGCTGGGCCTAGAGCAGCAAGAGCTGGTGCGGCAATTGGGAGAATGGCAGGAGCTGCTACACAAACCGTGAGCTGCCTGGGTGCCCGGGGGAGGGGGGTTACTTTATGTTTATTAGCAGGGCCAAGGACTTGTGGTTCCAAGCTAAGGACGCTGAAACGTTGCCCTAAGTGTATCACTGCGGAGGAGTATGTTTACTAATGTGATGGGGTCCAAGGACTGTGATAAAAAGGACGCTGAACCTTACCCCATGTGGTTAATATTATTGTTTCTATTATGCTAAGTGTTTATGGTTATTGCACATGTATAAAACAAATGTTATCTGCACTGCAAAAATGTGCGTGTGTGTGGGTTTGAAAGTTGGGAATCTGAGGACATATTCCAGTTAAAGACCGGGGGAAATGTAAGGTGTGCAAAAGAGTTAGTTATCTATATCTTGGAAAGTAGTGTAAGTGTTCTACAGAGACTTAGGTATATTAATAGGAATGTTAGATTCAGTAGGCTAGAGGTTAACATTGAGGTTACTTTCCCCAGTTGTCTGCCCGGTAACAGCAGCGTCATAACCCTCAGCCAATAGGGAGCTGAAACTCTGTGAAGCAGAAGGAGGGTTAGCTGCCAGCAGGGGGAATTCAAATAAATAGTGAGACATGTAGTAACTCAGGGAGAAGTCTGCTGGTGATTCTGCCACAGGAGAGTGAGCAGGAAGTATCACCCTCACCACCTTTGGGATGAGGGGAGGCAGATTAGAGTGGAAGGCAAAGAAGAAGCCCTAAGAACATAGGACTTGTATATAGTTAACTGTTAACAGCAAGTAAGCCGGGCAGGAGCTGGGTGCAGAGCTTCGCCTCCAGCCGGAGCGCATTTGGAGTAGGGGCAAGAGGCCTCATATGCAGCAGGACGGACGTGGAAGCCCCCTGAGCTGAGTGTAGGAGCCACTGGAAGACAGTCAGGTCAGAGCAGTGAGGTTGAGCTGAGAGAACCCCCTCTGGGACTGCTGGGCGAGTGAATGCTGTTTGGATCTCAATGCTACAAGTGTCATTGCTGGAGGAAAATAAGGAAAGTAAAGCCACAGTTCTCCCGGTTAGCTGTTATCTGGTATGTGTCTGAAATAAGCCGTGTGAACGAGGCCTAAGTGTTTTTTTTATGTTTTTTTTTGTTTTGGTTTTTTTTTTACGTTGAAAATAAACTCCTTTGGATTATTTTTAAACAAAGGCCTATTCAACCTTCTGGAAAAACCCCATGCTCCACAAGTCCGCTCAACTATTTTAAGATGCCGCCAATTAAGTGAATGGAGAGGACGGATTCAAGTACTGCCCTCCTCGTTCTCATGCACGGTCGGCTTACAGCAAGCTATAAGCAACCGGGGCATGGGATTTTACCTAATGCTAAAACCCCTTTAAGATTTATTAACCTAAGACTGGGCAAACCCTTCAACCTCTTACTAACATTTATGTCATAATGTCGGTGACAGAGTATGGAGCAGGCTCACTCTGATTTTTTTTTGCTTCCCAAAAAATGCACGTCTCCCAAAATGGTACCAATAAAAACTACACTTCAACCCACAAAAATAGCCCTCACTCAGATCTGTAGATGGAAAAGCAAAGTGTCACGTCAAGGGGGGTGCAGTGAGCCCTGACTGGAACCCAGCCCACTGTCCCTGCCTACTTGACGTGCTGCCCTAGGCGGCAGGCGGCAACTGGGTGACTGCTACAATGCTGGGGCCGTCAGAAGGAAGAATAGTCAGACAGTCCGGGTTAATACCAAATCAGAAACGCCAAGCCACAAATCAGAACCAGAGGGATAAATGTAAACAAGCCGAGGTCGAACATGAATGGGAGCGAAGTACAAAAACAGATGACAAGCCGAGGTAAGTAAACAAGCAGAGGTCAGGTACACATGTAAACAGCACAGTACAAAACACAAGGAAACTAGGCAGCCAGGAAATATCGCAGGCACAGCACTCAGCCAGCAGGGAGTTTAAATGTGATTCCCGGATACCGCCCCTGTAGCTGATTGGAGTGGCCTCTGGGTCCAACCATTGACTGGTTTGACACGCCCCCTGTCCGGAGTGGCTGGCCCTCTGTCACTCACACAGATTCCAGCAGAATGACTATCAGGATGGGGTCGCTGATCAGCTGCTGCAGAACATTGTTCCCTGCAGACTGAGCGCCGCCTAATCCTGAGAGTACCCCCCATTTTAGGAGGGGCCACTGGACCCTTCCCTGGTCTGGGTTTGTCTGGGTGAGATTCATGGAACTCCCTTATCAGGTGATCGGCATGGATGGATGTCGCCGGCACCCATGATCTCTCCTCAGGACCATAACCCTTCCAGTGGACCAGGTACTGCAGCTACCTTTGGACTTTACGGGAGTCCAAGATCCGGGCGACTTCATATTCTAACCCCCCCCCTCTATACAAACTGGAGGAGGAGGTCTAGAGGGCAGAGTTACAGGCTGAATATACCTCTTAAGTGGAAATGCACGATGGAACACGTTATGTATACGAAGAGAAGAGGGTAATTTGAGACGGTATGCCACTGGGTTAATCACCTCCTAAACCACATATGGACCTACAAATCGCGGCGCGAGTTTACCAGAAGGAACTCTTAATCGCAGATTTCGGGTGGATAACCATACTTTATCCCCAACAGCAAACCCTCTAGAACAAAGACGCCGCCTATCATAATTTTTCTTCTGGATGTTCTGGGTATTAACCAAGTTCTTCTGAACTTGGGCCCAGACTGTGCACAGATCTTTAATGATAACATCCACCCCGCTGTGATCAGATGTAGCACTGGAAAATGACGCATGCCTTGGGTGAAAACCATAATTACAGTAAAATGGTGAGGTACCAGACGAGCTACTATCCTGATTGTTAAAGGCAAACTCTGTCAACGGTAAGTATTTTAGCCAGTCTACCTGCCGATCAGTTACATAACAACGGAGTTTTTGAGTTACCGTTTGATTTACCCTCTCCGTCTGCCCATTAATTTCTGGGTGGAAGGCAGAGGAGAAGGACAGGGTGATACCCAGAGCCTTGCAAAGGGCTCTCCAAAACCGAGACACGAACTGAACGCCTTTGTCAGAAACAATATTCTCCGGTAACCCATGCAGTTTGACAATATGTTTGATAAACAGTTCAGCACGTTTTTTGGACGACGGCAACCCCCTTAACGGAACAAGATGGCACATTTTGCTGAAACGGTCCACTACCACCCAAATAACCGTTTTGCCCACCAAAGGAGGAAGGTCCGTCATGAATCCATGGAAATATGGGACCATGGATGTTCAGGTACAGGTAGAGGGCAAAGTTCCCCAGGAGGATGAGTTCTGGGAACCTTTGCCCGAGCATAGACTTCACAAGATGCCAAATAGGCCTCAACATCACGAGACAATGACGGCCACCAGTAAATATGAGAAAGCATCCTTTTTGTGCCAGACACCCCAGGATGTCCAGATAAAACAGAATCATGAAATTCTTTTAATAATCGTAGCCGGAGCTGAGTGGGGACAAAGACCTTCGAAACAGGACAATTGGCAGGTCTCATATCGTGGTGGGTCTTAATCTCTGTGGCTAAATCAGGGGAAATAGCTGAGACAGTCTCCTTGGGCAATATAGGTACCGGATCCTCTGTATTGCGATGTATGACAGGGAGACATCTATCTACACACTGTTGTCCCCACTTGATTAATTCTACTGAATTCCAGTCAAACACCGGATTATGTTTCTGAAGCCAGGGCAGCCCCAAAACCACGTCAGCGGGCAGCCCCTCCATGATAAATAGAATACACTTTTCAGTATGTATGGATCCTACCACCATCTCGAACTCAGGAGTACAATGTTGGATTGCGCCCTTTGTCAGCGGAGTAGAGTCAATTGCCACAACCCGCAGGGACTCAGAGAGAGGCCTCCAAGGTAGATCCAGACGTTTGGCGAAGGACGCATTTACAAAATTGGAAGCTGAACCAGAATCCACGAAAGCATTCCCAGAACCAGACAGAGACAAATATGAGATCTTAACTGGGAGCAGCAACTTTTTGGATACAAGAGGAAATATCTGTTCGCCCAGGTGATCTTCCTGCAAATCACCTAGGCGCTGAAGTTTTTCTGGCCTGGTCTTCCATTTGGAGCACTCCCGAATGCCATGTCCATCTTCGCCACAGTAGAAGCACAACCCCTGGGTGCGACGAGTAGTCCTACGGTCACTAGCAGAAGTCGCGGAAGAAGCCCCCACTTGCATGGGCTCCTCTAGGTTTAAATCGGAAACAACGGGTGTAGAGGTGACCATGGTGTGGACCACCGGAAGAGGAACCTTTTCCCGACGTCTCTCCCTAAAACGTCTGTCCAGAAGAACGGCTAGTGCCATAGCCTCATCTAAAGTACCAGGGGTAGGGTAAGCCACCAAAAAATACTTCACATGGTCAGCTAAGCCTAATCTGAACTGGCATCTAAGAGCTGGATCGTTCCACCCAGACGGAACACACCAGCGGCGAAATTCGGAGCAATACTCCTCCACAGTCCTTTTACCCTGCCTCAAGGTGGTCAGCTGAGCCTCGGCCACAACTTCCCTATCAGGGTCATCAAAAAGTACGCCTAAAGAGGAAAGAACTTGTCCACAGAAGAAAATTCTGGTGATTCATGGGGTAAAGAAAATGCCCACTCCTGAGGGGGACCCTGAAGTGGGGACATAACTATTCCCACTTTCTGCTCCTCATTGCCTGAGGTACGTGGGCGGAGCCTAAAATACAGGCGACATCCTTCCCTAAATGTCAAAAAGGCCCTTCTGTTGCCTGAGTATCTATCAGACAGCTGAATCGGGGGTTCCACAGGGGGGGCAGATAATACAGGAACACTCTGACTTAGGGTAATCTTCTGCTGCTGTACCCTCAGTGCCAGATCCTGGACTAGCTGGGTAAGCCCCTGCATCTTCTCTACCAGAGCTATCATGGAGTTCATAGCGAGTGGAGAGCAGAGACGGTTTCGGCCTGTGACAATGACATGTCAAGGGAGGAACAGTGAGCCCTGACTGGAACCCAGCCCACTGTCCCTGCCTACTTGACGTGCTGCCCTAGGCGGCAGATGGCAACTGGGTGACAGTCCCTGCGCTACTAGAGTGCTGGGGCCGTCAGAAAGAAGAATAGTCAGACACTCCGGGTCAATACCAAATCAGAAACGCCAAGCCACAAATCAGAACCAGAGGGATAAACGTAAACAAGCCGAGGTCAAACACAAACGGGATCAAAGTACAAAAACAGATGACAAGCCGAGGTAAGTAAACAAGCTGGGGTCTGGTACAAATGTAAACAGCACAATACAATACACAAGGAAACTAGGCAGCCAGGAAATATCACAGGCACAACACTCAGCGAGCAGGGCGTTTAAATGTGATTCCAGGATACTGCCCCTGCAGCTGATTGGAGCGACCTCTGGGTCCTCCCATTGGATGCTGCAACACGCCCCCTGTCCGGAGTGGCTGGGCGTCTGTCACTCACACAGCTTCCAGCAGAATGACTATCAGGGTGGGGTCGCTGATAAGCTGCTGCGGAACGTTGCTCCCTGCAGACTGAGCGCCACCCAACCCTGACACAAAGCCTCAAAAAATTGCACTGTAAAGCAATTAGAAAAAAAATCAATAAAAGTAATAACAAGAAGTTACCCATTTGGTGTTGCCAGAATTGTGCCGACTTGTAGACTAAAGATAGCATGTCATTTTTACCACACAAGGTTACAGCAATCCCCCTCTCCAGTGCATTATGTAGTAAACATAAAGGGTACCCTTAAGAAGGACATCTTGTCCTGCAAAAAGCAGGCCCTCATACGGCTATGGAGATGGAAAAATAAAAAAGTACTTGGCCTTGGAAGACGGGAAGGAAAGAACAAGTGCACTGGAAACAAAAATCCCTGTGATGGAAAAGGAGTTACCACTGCAATTATTTTTGGTAAAAAAATTTATTTGTTTCATCCCTACTTCAAAAAGAAAGAACTGTTTAGTTTTTCGATGGACATAGCTATATGAGTACTTTTTGCAGGACTTTTCGTACTACGGTTTATGACCTTCTTTGTGGGGTACAATAGGAAAAAATGCAATTGCACCATTGTTTTTGGGTTTTGTTTTTATGGAGTTTAATATGTGGTATAAAGGACATGTTATTCTTATTATGTAGATCAGTAGGATTCCAGCTACACCAAATTTGTGTGTTTTTTTGTTCTATTTTATTAATGTTAAAAAATTAAAACTTAAAAAAATTACTTTGCATCACCATTTTATTTAACCAATAACTTGTTTTTATTTTTCTTGAGAGGGACCTATGTGAGAGATTGTTTTTGTGGCTGTCGCTTTTATTGGTACTGTTGTTTTTTTTACAGCATTTACCATGTGGGCTAAATAAGGATCTTTTTTAATAGACTGAACCTTACATATGCAGCAATAAAAATTATATTCCAATGTGTGTCAGGAGTTAAGAATGCTCGATGGTCTGTCAGGGCATGATAAAGAATAGAAGATAAGATGCTTAAATCCCGGATGCTCACATTCAGTCCCAGCGGTCAACCCCTTCACCTCCACTGAAGCTTTGAACGGACATTGTTCACGTGACAGGTGCAGCCAGTTACAGGCCACAGTGCTCATGTGCAGGTGACGTTGTGGCCTGTGATTAGCTGCACCTGTCACTTGAACAATGAACATTCACTGCTTACTTCCTAGATGAACGGACCGGCCTCCATGAGTGAACGGGAGCATCTGGGAAGTAAGCATGAGTCTTCTATTTTTTTATCATGCCCCAATGGACCAAGAGCATTCTTAACTCCTGGAACACCCCTTTAACTTTCTTACTATTATATATTTTTTATATTTAAAATGGCAAATGTTTTAAACTTTAAATATTTGTGTGGTTTTTTTACAGTTTTAATATAAAACTATGGCTTGTTCAGAAACAAGTTAACCTTGACTATAGTTGGCAAGTGTAAGTTGGGAGGCATTTTGAAGCTTAGTGCCTAGTACTCCATGAGTTGTACATACGGCCATGGACAGCATGTTTGAAGAGGGTGGAAAGATGCCAGGAGACAGAGAGAGGTTAAATATTGCAGTTAGGCGAGAGGTGACAGTTGGGAAAATGGACTGGACGAGGTGGGAGTGAATATGGTCAGTAGAACAGGTGGCGGGGCGCGCAGACGAGAGAAGCCTGGACACTTCTTCTGTCGCTGGGTAAATTTCTAACAGCAACTAGAAAAAGTGTGGGAGGGGATGAAATTAATATTACTTGGAGACTGAAATATGATGCCTTGTCAGATACCATCATTTTTTTTCTTTAAAATAAGTGGCCAGGTCTTCACTACGAAGGTTACCTAGGGGCACTTAAGCTTTAGGCCTGAGGAGGGAATGGAAAGTATCAGTTGAGATGAGGGAGGTGAAATATTCTTGTTTGGCGCAGTGAAGGGCAGTGTGGTAAGCCCTGAGCATAGATTTGTAGTGATGAAAGTCTGCAGGTAGCTTTGATTTTCTCCACAGAAGTTCAGCACACCTGGAACATCAGTGCAGAAGGCATGTTTGAAGCCTGTGCCAAGTTGCTGAGTGTTCATGGTGTGGAGATTTCTGCACGTGTTATAGACAGTTCTGTCCAGGGAAGGCTGATAATTGTTGATAGCAAAGAAGATAAGGTTTTGAGAGTTAAGAACATTAGAAATATAGCAGAGCCAAGAAAACAAGACAGTTCAAGCGAGTTCCCAACCTTGTGGGTGGGAGAATCTGCAAGAGGCCAAAAGATAAGGTTATACAAAGAAGCTGAGAGGCAGAAGGAGATATGGGGTCATCAATGGAGTCACTGAAATCACCCATGAAAAGAGTGGGTAAATCAGTAAAGAGGAAGTAAAGGAAGCCAGGCAGCAAAATGAGTGAGAAAATGACTGGGTGATCCTGGGGATTGGTATACAACCACCACTCTTAGAGAAAATAGCCATAAGAGTCCATAGGTGTGGACCTTAAAAGAGGGGACTATGAGGGAACGTGTAAATGGAATTACTTCATGAGTGCGGTATGAAGAAAGAGTATGCCAACTTCTCCACCCTGCCTGTTCTCAGGTCTGAGGATGTGGGTGAAGCGTAAGCCACCATAGGTGAGAGCAGCAGGGGAAGCAGAGTCATATTATTGGAAGCCATGTTTCTGTAAGGGCCATCAATGGAGTTTGAAAGAAATAGCAGTGAGTTTGTTACAGACAGATTGAGAGTTCCAGAGCGCACAAGGGGCAGAGAAAGATGTAAAATGAACATTCAGCAGAATAGCAGGGTTTCTGTGTAAGGCACAAAAGAAGGTGACATTGGCAGTAAAATAAAGTGGGCCAAGGTTAGGAGAGATGTCCCCTGCTTTGAGAAGACGGGGAATAAACAATGGCACCAGAAGTTTCAGTGACTTACACAAGTGTTTTTTTTTGTCACATCATGGAAGCAGATCGGTCGGGTGGTAAATAGTAAATGGAGGTAAACATGGTTGAGTGAAGAAGAGAGAGGCTAATGTGCATAGAATTCTCTGGGGGCATGACCGGCTAATAGGATAGGACACAAATAACTGTAAGACAGATTGAGCAGCGAATGCGATAAGTAGCATGTACCATAGAAAGATGGATGTTCACTAAAATTAGTGAAGTTACAATAAGACAACATGCAGAGAAAGGTATGTGGAAGGCATATGTTGCATATAATTTGCTGCAAACATAAACAAAGTGCAATCAATGGAGTTGTGGTTCAATAGAGATAAATACCAAGACAGAATGCAACATATACATACAGCTGTTGTGCTGGACTTTGTGGTTCAATAGATGTGACACATTCTCAGAATATGGCACTTTGAATATGGCAAGAAATATGTATTTTTCTAAACAACAACATCTGTCATATAGATAGTTCATCGGATTATTCTCCCATGCACAAGCAACATTTCAGCTCTTAGCAAAGCCTTTTTAATTGGGAAAAAAGGCTTTAATAAAGCTCCGCTAAGAGCTAAAACATTGCTTGTGAATGGGAGAATTATGCACATGAATGTCACCTAAGAGTTTTGGAGTGCTGTAATGTACTTTTATATATATTTTATATATTTGCACCTGTGGTCAAAGTCTGCATTTGCTGGCAGCCACCTTTACCTGTTTTCCTTGGAGACCTGCTTTAATGTGGCTCTTACAGTTTAGCAAAGTTTATGTCATTTCCAGTGTACCATAGTTAATTAAGAAACCATTAATTTCTATGACAAATCTGACCTTTAGATGATCTAGGGAAAACGAGATAATCTAAAACAAGCATGCAACAATGTGAATATATAAAGGTTGCCCAGGGACCCTAAAGGTGGGATTCCAATGAACAAACTAAAACCAAAAATGTAGCATCACTATGAATACAAACTAAATTTCATACAGCAACAAACAGTAAACTTCAACATCAAGTATTCATTTCTGGTGACTTACTTCAGAATGCTCTGTGTGAATCTCGATCCCTTTCTGTTGGAAAGACTCTCTGAGCACAGAATAGTTACTTTTATACTGCCAGATTCAGATTTATTTGCTGTCAGCCAGAATTAACTTAATCAGAGACAAATTCTTTAAAAAAAAAAGAACTCATTTCGAAACTAATTCCAAGCCCATCTTTATTAATATTGCATGTAATCTATTAAGTAATTGAAAAGGGTGTGGAGCTGGGGAGTGCACAGAACAAGCAAAGCTACTTGCTTGGTAAACATATAGGCAACAGTAAATTTCAGCAACATCTCCAAAACGATATAAATAAAACTTGTGAAGTTTATCAATGAGCCATTAAAATCTTCTTAAAAATGAGCCACTAAAATCCACGGATTATAGAAAGCATCTTATCTGCTAACGCGTTTCAGACATTTGTCCTTAGTCATCTCAAACATAATATATACAAACGGTGCATAGTCACAGAATTATTCACCGCCAATAAACTGAGAAAAAGAAAAACCACCTCCTGTGAGGCATAATACACATAATAAATACTAATACAACACAAAGCATAATTAAAACACATATTAATATACAAAGATTATTATGTTACAATATAAAGAACTAATATTGATATGAGAAGTCTTGTCTAATGTTAAGTTCGTCTGGAACGCAAGTGCCCAAACAGAAAATCTTAGACATTCGTGACTTATGAGTAAATCTTATCCTCTCTTCGACGGGACTATTTTCTCTATGCCTACAAACGAAGAGGAAGAAGTATCCCCGGAATGAACTTCCAAAAAATGGTGAGAGGCCAAAGATAATATAAAAGATGTTGGTTTCTTGACATCAGATAATTGACGTTTGATTCTTATTTTTAAAGGGACCGCGTATTGTGCAGAGCATTTGTCAGAACTTATCATGTACACTCTACATCTGATGAGGGGGCAAAACCCCGAAACGGCTGTATGTAGATGAGTGATATTGGCTTGGCTAATATTCCTTTTTGCTTCTCAAAGATTCAGTGAATCAGAAGCAAATTGAGGATTTATTACATCCAATAGAGGGCGCATTGAGCTTCCCAGCTACTTTCCAATAATGCCTTGTGATATGCACATGCTTAGTAGAGGGCTAAAAGGCAATCTACCTCTACACGCCTTAACTGGTGCTCTCCTCAAGGAGAGATGTTTCGCTTTCTCAGCCACTCATTGCCTCCGACTCAGTCAAGCCAGTATCGCTCTGCTCTACACTGATGAGGGTCAAAACCCTGAAACGGCTGTAGATGAGTGATATTGGCTTGGCTAATATTCCTTTTTTGCTTCCCAAAGATTCAGTGAATCAGAAGTAAATTGAGGATTTGTTACATTCAATAGAGGGCGCAGTGAGCTTCCCAGCTCCTTTCCCATAATGCCTTGTGACACTCTACATCTAGTATTACAATGGTTTAATATGATAAGCATTCCCATTAGAATATGATAGTATCACGTCAAGGGAGGTGCAGTGCGCCCTAACTGGAACCCAGCCCACTGTCCCTGCCTCCTTGACGTGCTGCCCTAGGCGACAGATGGCAACTGGGTGACAGTCCCTGCTCTGCCTAAGTGCTGGGGCGTCAGGAAGTAGAATAGTAAGGCAGTCCGGGTCAATATCAAAAGGAACGCCAAAGCCACAAATCAGAACCAGAGGGATAAACGTGAACAAGCCGAGGTCTAGAGCCAAACGGGTGCGAGGTACAAAAACAGGAGACAAGCCGAAGTCAGGAGAACAGGCCGAGGTCAGAAATACGGATAAGCAAACACAAGAACAAGTAACAAGGTAGCCAGGAATATCACAGGTGCAGCAGTCAGCCTTCAGGGAGTTTAAATGGAATTCCTGGATACCGCCCCTGCAGCTGATTGGAGCGGCCTCCGGGTCCTCCCATTGGCTGGTGCGACACGCTCCCTGTCAGGAGTGGCTGGGCGTCTGTCACTCACAGAGCTGCCAGCAGACTGTCTACCCGGGTGGGGTCGCTGATCAGCTGCTGCAGCCTGTAGATCCCTGCAGCCTGAGCACAGCTTAGCCCTGACAGATAGTAGTGAATATGATACATATGATTACACTGGGGAAGAGAAAAAAACTGCTATCTAGAAATTGTGACCTTATTCTGGATATTTGAGTGATTCCAAGTCCGAAAATCCCACCATTGTGTTCTAGCAGTTATAGTTTCTGAGATGTTGATGACAGGATTCTACATTGTTCTTGTGATTCATTTGTGTATAAATCTGTAGTTCAGATGAATAGAATTGAATTTATTTGTGCACATTCTTGTTTTCATTTGCATGTGTTCTTTAAATGCTCTAAAATTTATGTATTTTCTGTTTCACATCATTTCTTTAATACAATATTGAGTGGTCACTATTTACAGCAGTATATAGTAGGTAAGGTAGCAATGCCGGATCTCCGAAACTAGAGCAGATAGGGGAAAACGGGTGTCAATTTTAGAATTAGCACCCCCAAACCTACTCAAAAATGGTTTTAGCTTTTTAACTTTAAAGCACCAAAATGAGTGTTCCCCTGTGTTATCAGAATAATATGGTATGCAGTGGGGAAAATATATCTTTGATACACTGGTGATTTTGCAAGTTTTCCAACCTTCAAAGAATGGAGAGGTCTGGAATTTTTATCATAGGTTCACTTCAACTGTGAAAGACAGAATCTAAAAAAATCCAGAAAATTACATGTCTGATTTTGAAATAAATAATTTGCATTTTATTGCATGAAATAAGTGCTTGATACAATAGAAAAACAGAACTTAATATTTGGTGCAGAAACATGTTTGCAATTACAGAGGTCAGATGTTTCCTGTAGTTATTGACCAGATTTGAACACACTGTAGCAGGGATTTTGTCCCACTCCTCCATACAGATCTTCTCCAGATCTTTCTGGTTTCAGGGCTGTCGCTGGGCTACATTGAGTTTTATCTCCTGCCAAAGATCTTCAATTGGGTTCAGGTCTGGAGGCTGGTTAGGCCACTCCAGAACCTTGAAATGCTTCTTATGGAGCCCCTCTTTAGTTGCCCTGGCTGTTTGTTTCGGGTCACTGTCCTGCTGGAAGAACCAGCCACGAGCTATCTTCAATGCTCTGATTGAGGAAAGAAGGTTGTTGGCCAAAATCTCGCAATACATGGCCCCATCCCTTCAATACGGTGCAATTGTCCTGTCCCTTTTGTAGAAAAGCATCCCCAGAGTGATGCTGCCACTCCATATAATAAATACATCTTTTAACCCTGAAATCATAGTGCCCCTCTCTTCTATAGCACCACCGTCTTTTCAGAATTTTGATCTATTCTTATATAGTTCCCCCTCTATATACACCTATCAACAAAGAGACATCATAGCTACAGATATAGAGAAATATAAATTATCTTTATTAGAAAATCAATAAAATATAATTTTAAAATGTTTAAATGTCCCATAATAGGAAGGGTTCCTCAGTAGCTAAAGATAATGAAACAAAACAAAAAATAATGCAAACAATAGTACATCTACTGACTTTAGTGAGATCAGTTGCAGAGGTAGCCAACATATCATTAGAGGGTGGGAGACTGAGACATGTACCCCAACGTACAATGCAAAATGCGTGTTGGAACATGTTTCTCAGTCTCCCACCCTCTATTGACATGCTGAGCCAAACCAACCGCTAGCCACACAGTAAGTCACAAGTAAGACAGTGCTGCTTAATCAGCTGTGGAGGCCACAGAGCTTTAAAGTGGTCCATCAGGAGGTTTCCAGGGCCTGTTGATGAACCACTGATTTTCAACAATCTTCTAGCAAGAAATTATGGTTTTTATGGTGTGTGACTCAGAGTGTGATATTAGCACAAATGTCATGGCCATAAAAACCTCCGTTCAGAACTAGAAAACCATCGTAATTGGAGGATTGTAACTCAGGGACTGCCTGCATATCAACTGTAATAAAATTATTCTAATGTATATCATGTAATTTATATCTAATGTATATCATGTAATGTATATCGAGTGTATATAAACTGTAATAAAATGATTCTAAAATGTATTTGACATTACTTTGATTGGAGGTAGAAAGAATAATATCTGTATACATCCTTATCAGAAACTGATAGCAAGAAATTCTATTCAACTAGCCACCTCCTGTAAACCTCCACACAATATCAATAACTTTCCAGTTGGGAGCTGATTCTTATCAAAAGAAATTGCTCTGATGCTGAATCACATCAAAAACATGAACCTGAAGTTTTTTCCTGTTTCCAGGCTAGATATTATCCGTCATGGTGCACACCAGGGCCGCTATCTCGGACCGTGGTCGTGCCCCTGTCACTGCTGTGGCCCCTGCACCATACTTAGCTAACCCGGCTCCTGTCTTCACCGACAGCATCTACTCACCGGCTCTCGCTCCTGCTCACTCTTGTCCGCTCTGGCTGCCTGTGCTGCCTCTAGGGCGCGCGTGCCACAGTGCATGAATATTTAAAGAGAAGGTACCTGATTATCTGGCAATTAACCTGTGACCTCACTTTGCATAAAAGGAACTTCCTGCCCTTGCTCCTGGTTAGTTCGTTGTTGTGCTTTCCTACATAGAGCTTTACCTCCTGGCTGCTGTATCGCTGCTGTATCACCTGTGTGTTAGCTGTGCGCTATTACTGCGTTACCTGCTGTACATCTGCCGCTGCACAAGTCTGCTGTATACCTGACATTGAACCAAGTCCGCTACTATCCGTCTACGGCTACACCTGCGGTGTCCTGTTGTCCGTTCCAGCACTGGCTATCCTGTCCTGCACTTCGGCTACCTCTGTGAGTTATACCATCTACGCTCACAGGGGCCCAGAGGATCCACCATATACCAGCGATCCATGGGTCAGTACCTAGCGAGACCGTCGGATCGTAACAGTATCCTAACCATATTCTAAGTACAGCTATGGATAGGGTGTCTAATAGTGATGAGCAATTCGGGTAATAATCTGCATCGAGTAGATTCCAGATTTTGTGGAATCATCTCCCGATGTTCGATCTTCGATTGTGATTAATCTCCGATTCCCATTAAAGTCTTTGGGAGAGGAACACCAGGTTCATTTTTACACCCAAACAACTGAGGTGAAGCTGGAATGAACATCCACAACAGTAAACTGGATACGTGATACATCTTAGTCAAGACAATTAGGCTACAAGAGTCACAGAAAAAAATTCACAGGCTGAAATAATTAATTCCGTTCAATGGCTAACTGAAAACATGAGGACGGCGTAGCCACAGCAGGTACAGCAGTAGCAGCTGCTAAGAGGCCTTTTTGACACAAAACAAGACACCGGTATTGGAAATGGCACATGGTAACTGGCAGGAGACCCCTATCACTGTTTGCACCAGGGACTAACATCTCGTCACATATGTGGTGGCAGTAAGAACATCCCAACGGGGAAGGCGGAGGTTTGAGATGAGAAATATGAGTAATATAAATGCTGGTTATATTAGAGTTATGTCTCACAGGAGGTGGGGATTCTTTTCCTCAGTTTATTGTCTGTGTGTCATGATTGTTCTACATTATTATGAAATGATTTTACCAGTTTGATAGAAATAAAGGTATTTGATGTTCTTAAAGAAACTTTGCGAAAGTGGCCCGTAACTACTTGGAATATGATTGTGCCTGAAACACCCCCGGCTTTTGGCTCTGGTCGCCGGCCACGCCCGGTACAAAGTAAACCATGGTTTTTGACCTAATACTGCGTTTCTTATCACTAGTGTGAACTGGGTTTATTCTGTGCTGGGTGCTGATTGATTCCTGGCCAACGCCCGTGGCCAGGAATCTTCCAACACACTCTTGGTTAACTTTGTTCCTTATTGAGTGACAGCTTTCTTCTCCTATCTGGTCTTTTGTTTCTTCTGCCTATTGCCTCAGTTCTACCTTTCTTCTGTTCCTAGATAAGGTCTCTACTTCCTTCCTGCTTTGCCTGCTATATTGGTTCATTGCCCTATATTTCACCTGCTCTCTCTTGTTACCTTCTGTATAACTCTGACCTTTGCTTGGATTCCGGTTACCCTCTGCCTCACGATTCTGAGATTCAGAGAAAGGAAAAAAACCCTATGTGGTAGAAGCCAATTGTCCTCATTTTACGGAAAAAATTCCTTCCCGACTCCAATCTGGCAATCGGAATAAATCCCTGGATCAACGACCCTTCTCCAGAATCCTAGTCACTATAACTTATTATATGATTGCGCCCCAGAAATGCATCCAAACCCTTTTTGAACTCTGTAAGTGAATTCACCATGACAATTTCCTCGTACAGAGAGTTCCACAGTCTGTCTGCTCTTACAGTAAAGAATCCCTTTCTATGTTTATGTAGAAACTTTCTTTCCTCAATACGTAGAGGATGTCCCTTGTTCTAATACAGTCCTGGGTATAAATAGATCTTGAGAGAGATCTCTATATTGTTAGCAGGTAAGATGTATAGTGTGGATTGCACTGAGAAGATTTTAATGTTTCATAAGTTCACATGACGTATCTTCAGCGCTAAAAGTGTCAGTGCCAAAACAGCATTATCTCCTCTTTGGAAATTTCATGCCGGAATAAACATGGAATTATGATGAGGAAACAACGCTGAATGTTTCAGGCAGATTTTTTGCCTCTTATACTTAGTAACAGTCAGCATGTAAAATGTCCCAAAGAATTGACATGTCAACTTTTATTTAGTATTATTTATATTGCTTTGAAGTTGTTGCTGGAATTTACTATTGCCTTATATATTGTATAATTGCAATACTGTTGAGCAATTTTGTTGCAATTTAGCCAGAGGTTGCATACTCATCCCTTCTGATATAAAACTTGAGTTAGCAACATTAATCTAATGTGGAATGATGTAATAAAACATACTTTTGAATTCAACACATAAAACAGAGAATATTGGAGCACATTTATCAATAGTGTCTAACTGTAAGACAGTTTTAAGTTAGACTATTTTCTACTATTTTATGAGACACGTTTTTTTCATGTTGATATATTTTATGCAATGAACTTCCTTTATTTTTATGTACTGTGTTATCGGACATTATGCTGTCATGCACTATGCTTATGTATCTTTGAAGACAATGGGCGACATGTATGAAGATCGACGCGTCGGAGCGCCCGTTTTCACTGGATTTTTAGTGAGAGCTGCGTCTCATTTATGTCGGCGCCCGAGGTGTGCTCATACATGCGGTGTAAAGTTCCCTGCGCCTCGTCAGTGTGTGAGGTGCAGTGCGGAACTTAGGCGCAGAAGGACTGCGCCTAACATGTATTACGATTCGAGACAGTCTTGAAAACAGAGAAAAATCAATAAAAATGTTAGTGAATATCAAACAGATTAGTCATTCTTATGAATGAATGAATAAAGATAAATATCAAAGTTGTCTAATAACGATTAAATTTATTGAAAAAGTTGATCATTTAAAATTAAAGGAAAAATATATAATATCGCAAAAGAAATAAATCTCAGCTCCATGAGACATGGAGTATGATTCAAAAAATCATTTTTATTAAGTGTAAAACATTCTCTGTAAAAGAGCTGAAACCTTCTAAAAATCAAATCAGAACCTTCTAAAAATCAAATCACTAACAACGCGTTTGTCACCATGACCGGCTCAACATCAGGAATTGGGATATAGAAAATTGCCGGGAAAGACAGTAATTCGAATTCTGTAAGCGCTTCTCATTGGTCAGCAGAAACCAGCCAATCAGAATAGGAGCGACAGTGAACCATTATAACCTATGGAGTAGTATTAACCAATCAAATGAAAAGACGGGACAGTTCAAAATACAGTAAAAAAGGCAGAAAAGAGCTGATTGGTTGAGCTAGCGGGGGCTTGGCTATCCCGGCCAATCAGAGTGCGAGCTACTTTGTCCCATTGTAGTCTATGTAGAGATCGGGGCAATGTAAAGTATATGTATAATAATTTCTCATAGAAGGGTTATGGATGAACTGATTGGTTGAGACCTGGCGGCAGATATGAATCCACCAATCATATGTAATGCGTTGATTTTGAGAGTAGCAAGAAGGCGCGATAGAAGGGCGCCCTAAAAGTTATTACTGTCTATGGGAAATATTCTAGTACTGTGATTGGTTGGGAGAAAGAGGGGCTCGTCCTGTTTAGCCAATCAGCGGGTGAGCTACTTATCTCATAGAGTTCTATGGGGAAAAGAAATGCAGAGCGAGCTCTGTTTGTGATTGGCTAAGTTAAAAGAGGCGCGGTGATTTGGGCCAATGGGAGAGCGAGCGACGCTCTTATGGGTTTTCTAATGCAAGCTATAATAAAACTGTACATGGCCGAAATAAAATGATAAGACTCAAGAAGTTGTACCGATCTGGATATAAAATGAACAATAATATGTGTGTAACGAAAATAAACAAATAAAAATGAACTAGTTGAATTCATTTTTATTTGTTTATTTTCGTTACACCCATATTATTGTTCATTTTCAATACATTTAATCGTTTTTAGACAACTTTGATATTTATCTTTATTATTGAAATAATTTTATAGACAACTCTTTTTTATTATTGTACTGTTGTAACAGTCGACCTATAGCACATTTTGCCCCATTCCATTACGTTCTAGCTTCACTTCGCCTCCTCCGGTTCAGGTAGACAACATTTAACGAGGTCTGCCTGGCAGAGCTGCAATGCGCCTCACTTTGCCGATTCATACATGCATCGGAGTATTCGAATGTGGTGCGTCCCGCCCCAGAACGCTCACACCGTGCCCATTGCACACCCCTTCATGTTAGGCGCATCCGAAAGTGGCGAAGGTTGCGCCTAACAGCGCATTTCTGCGTCCAACAGTGGAGTCAGACCGGTGAGGCGCAGGTTACACCAGAAATCGGACGCAACTCCCGATCATACATGTCGCCCAATGTTTCTTATTTTACTTGTTAAATTAAAAGCACAGTTCAGCTGTCATAAAATACACCCTCACCAAGGTCCGTTGATAGAAAAACGAAAAATGTATTGGTCGCAGAATATGGCGCTGCAGCGATAATATGAAATAATCTAAAAATTTTAATTTTTTTATGGTACTAAAACATAACGAAAACCCTACATATTTGGTATTGCCAGATTTCTTTCGACTGGCAGAATAATTTAAACTGAAGAGTGAACGCCTTAAAAGCAAAACTCCCACAGTACAGCTTTTATCCTGTGTGATCAGTCTGTTGAAAAAATCCTCCTAGTTTCTATGGCACATCATCAATAGAGCCTAAGAGCATCCGACTCGTTCCTGCTTCTAGGAAGGTGTGAGCCACTGGGGAAACCCAGTGAGCGGATGCCTTATGCATGTGAAGATGGTCTTGGATGATTTATTTCCACATATCCCACCCTAATCTTGGCATTTCGGGCTAGGTGTTTAATGGTTATGCGGCAATTCAAAATTTCAAAATTTCAACCTCCACTTGCTGGATGGTGTGTTCATCAATAGCAGAGTGGAGTAGCCCTGGAATTGGGGCTGTTTGCACCGAAGTCCGACCACATTTGATGCCAATTCTTGACTACATCATATGATGAGGAATCTTCACCATAATCCTCTTTCATCTCATGTAACGTCTCCTTTGGTGTGCGGCTTTTCAAGTAAAGGAACTTGATGACTGCTCTTTATTCCATTGGGTCCATTATCAAACCTCACACCAGTTCAGCACCTGTAAAATCAAGACCATTATCCGTTCTGAGTTGCAAATTGGCACATAAACTATAGAGACTTATATCATTACACATGTGCATCACAGGTTCAGCATCCTGTGATAAATAGAAATGGGTCAGGGGAAATCTTAATGTACGCCCCTCGTATGATAATAGCTTTCTCTGGTTCATCACTGTTTTTAATGCAATCAGGTGCACGTAGTCCCCTGCTGTGAACACAAACCACTCAGATTTGAAACATGTAAGCAGGACGCTGCACACACCTTTTATCTTTCATTTGTATATGGAGGAATAAAGATTTACTATTTTACACTACGCAGGAACTATCACTTGCAGTTACTTAATCTTCAGCTGGGAACCAGAAGCTGTTCTGTGCGAAGGTAAAGAAACCTGGACAGACACCGCATAACTTGAATAAACATTTGAGCGAACCCTCCTTTGTCTCATTTATCCTCAGATATGGACTACACTGTTTCAGTAATGCGTTGTCTCAGGTATTCAGATCCTGTGGGTCCAAGCAGTAGAGTCCTTAGGGGTAAGGCCTTGTGTTTGGCAGAGCAGTCTGGGTAGAGCGCCTGGGGGCTGGGAGTCTTCGTCCATACGTAGTCTTCCACTGCTTCCCCCCAGCTGCACATGCTCCTGCTGGTACCATTCTTTTCGGCAGGTTGTTTCTTTCTGTTAACATCTGCTGACATAGTCTATAGCCTGGAGCTCTGGTGTCACCTACTCTTGGAGGTGGGTATTGGCCTCACCAACAACACATTTACACTGCTCACTTACAGCTGAGAGAGCTCCATAAAAGACAGTGGCCTAGACCACCCATGAAGGAGCTAGATCTATACAAAGTGGTCGGTGTGACCCTACGAGAAACATCTAGGCAGGCAGGCTGTAGCCTTCCATTGACCAAGAGCGGCACTGTAGGCAGACAAAGGACTGCAGCCACTTTTGGAGCGAGCTATTTGTTAGTAGTAATGTGGAGCATATCAGATGTAAAATTAATCAAGTATTTTACCACTAGTAACTAAGTGATCTGCAATCTTGAATGTTCTGTGCCAGTTTTTTGTACTGTAGGAGGAAGATGAAATAAAGTCTTGGGTTATCTGCTTAACTGTAGTTAAACACAATCTGCAATCATTCTGGAACTGATTATAAAGGTGAACAGCCTGTAAAAGCCCCTTTAGCTATCTAACAGACCTCTAAAGCCAGGGCCATGGTAGCCATTGGACACAATAGGCACAAGCAAGTGAATGTTTGTCCCAGAATCCAGGGCACGTGTTTTGGTTCTCTGGATATGAACTGCTTGTTTAACTGCTTATTTGTTCTTAGGACTTGCAAACAGTTAAAAACCATTGACGCCCTGCCGTGTGTGGTGTGATGATACGGGTGTGCTTGGGGTGTTAAGAGGCATGGCCTCATGTGGTGTCATGTTTGCAGGTGGCTAGAGCCTTGACTTGGTGTGATGTCATGTAATTCAGTAGGACCTACTGAACGGGGGGTCCATATTGCTGTTAAGATGACCCTGTCTATGGCAGACTTCTAAAAAAAAATAGTGTTCGCTGTCAATATGTCCAACAAGAGTTCTTGTTTTATTATAGATCCATCAAAAGTACATAATAAACTACAATGTTGCAATGTTCAGGTCACTCTAAAAGGAAAAATAAACTTTGTAAGTAAGCAACATATACAAGCTGTGTGCTACTGATAAAACACAACAGGGAGTGACTTCACCATCCCCACCAGAGCTCTTGAGCCTGTCAGAGCACAGAGAGAGATATCCTAGGACAGCTTTGTGTACACAAGCTGGAGATAAGAACTGCTCTCGCTCTGAAATGAAGAAAAAATCAGAACAGCAATGTATTTGATAATGATCTTTATTTACCTCTACCTACATTTTTAAAGCTAAGCAATGAAATGGGAGTACCGATTTGGGTAAAGGTGTAGTAAAACTGAGGCGCTTACAATTAGATATCAGAATAGTAGTTATACAGAGCAGAAAATCCCTAACAGACATTAAAGGGGTTGTCTCACTACAAGGATTGCTTTCTTCATACTGTCGTATTCTACACTCTTCTATATCCATTTAGAACTGGAGTGCCGGCACCAAGTAAAAAAAAAGTACGCATTCGAATTCATACATGTCGCCCTCAGTGTTCAGATTTAGTACAGGTGAAGACTCTAGCCTATGAGTCGTTTATAATTAAAAAAAAGAGAAGCACAGAGTCTTTGTTCTCAGACAGTGGTAGTAATTTTAGAAACAGTCGAATGTAATGGCTGATTTTTTTTATGGTTCTATTAACTGTTATGAAAAGTGGTCAGGAAAGCGGGACTAGTCCGCCAACCAAAAAAAGGGGACTTAGGATCCCTTGATAATGGTAACAGTCCTATGGGTCAAACTCCCATCTAAAACTTAAATGGGTCATCTAGCTTGAAAATATATTTTCAAGCATTATTATAGGGAATTTCCCATTAGTAGAGGAAGGTTAACTGTTCAGATTCCTCATATCTTAACCAGTGAAGAAAACGGTTATGAAAAGCATCTCTTGCTCTGGAGGAACTGTCCTAGCTTCTAATAGATGTCGATTTCTCCACGTCACGGCAGAGAAACTTTTTGTGATCTGCTTCTAACTAATAAAGTAGGGACTGTCTGAAGTAAAGAACCTCTTTATTTTCTAAGGTGTTTTTAAGTTTAGCTAATCTATAAAACCCGAAGTCCTGGCAACGTGGTGTTCGCCCCAAAAAGGGCATCCCCATCCAGAACCTCACCCTTACACACTCTTACCCTAACTAAAACACCCCGTTGCTAGCACTAATTGTGTTATAGGCCAAGTAGTGATAGATAAGGGTTTCTTTTCCTCCTTTGTGAGACCTTCCCCCTACACTGGTTACCCTTCTCTCCAAAATATCTTTTGTCTAGCCAATTTGACATCTCATAGTTTTTTCTTTGGATTCTTCTTTTAGGTTCAACATTAAAGATTAAGTTTTATCTACCCCTATTTGTCCTTTTTTTTCCCTCTCAATAATGGCAGAGGTCCCAGAGGTAAGTCGGCTTATTTGAAACACAGGAGACTTGTACTTATGTTTGAAAGCCATAATTTCATCATTCTTCTTGAACTGGCCGCCCTCATCCAAGAAATGGTTTTGATTAAACTTCCAAGGAGAAGAAAACTTCTTTGGCTCCCGATGAACAGTGCAGCGTAAAGGGTAAATTTCTGTGCCCTAGGAGATGAAAATAAATCACCAATTGTATCTGTAGAACTCTACGATGTGATGTCCCTTTCGATATTGTATGACAATCTTTGGAATACAAAAAATGCTTTTCCTGATTTTTTAGGTTTTGAGTCCCAGCTTGTCATAGATCACACAATTTTTAAAATTGGTGGAGAAGCCACAAACAAAGGAGTCAAGAAGGAAAGAGCAGAGGCTATGTATTTTTAAGAAGAATGGGTGACAAAATGATTACTTTATTGAATGTAAAAATGTCTCTTGTAACTTAGATATGAGAACTGGGCTATTGGTGAGCAATCTGAGAATCTTTTTGAAGACTGAAAGAAAAGTTCTGTGGAAAGCATATGGTCCAAACTGGAAGTTTGTAAATTATGTAAAGACCACAACTTGATCCTTATACCTACTTGCCATAAGGCATTAGAGGGGATAACCTGCAATTCATTATCACATGGAGTTTTCATTTCCTTCTATGACCTCCAAGTTGGACTAGGGTCTCATTATTGTTTATGGAATGTTCCCACCAGAGGTAATGCAAGGCTTTACCTTTTCTTCAAAAATGTAGTTTGTTGCTCTAAATACCCTTGTCAAAGCAGAATGTCCCCTCCCCCCTCCTATTTCTAGCCCATTGTTTTGTAATACCTACCTTTGGGATCTGA
Source organism: Phyllomedusa bahiana (assembly GCA_025379985.1). NCBI lineage: Eukaryota > Metazoa > Chordata > Amphibia > Anura > Hylidae > Phyllomedusa > Phyllomedusa bahiana. Next base: position 20,362 of record JAODAL010020866.1, on the reverse strand, counting down.
TATCCTCAGGGCCGTCTCTCCCATTGGGCCAGGTAGGCCAGTGCCCGGGGGCCCCCTGAGATCAGGGGCCCTGCCAGGAGTCAGTGTAAACACAGGCATGTCGCCTGTCACTTAAAAACAGCAGAGGCTGCTGTGTCTCTGCTCCCTCTCCTGTCCTGTCTGCGCGGCAGTCACTCAGGAGCTGATATGAGCGCAGGGCTGCTCCCCCCTCCCGTCCGTCTCCTCCCCCGCCGGGAAGTGTAAACTCAATCTCCTTGAGCTGCTCCTGCTCCCCCTCAAGACGTCTCCCTCACCTCCCGGCTCTCCGGTCACCTCGCTGTGGCCACAGTCACTGACTTCAGACTGCAGCAGAGTCCTCTGGGACTGGGACCCGGCTCAGCACAGCAGGAGAAGGTACAGGGGCTCTACGGGGCAGTCACCCGGGTCAGGACGGCTGAGCACATGCTGCATCATATAACAACTTCCTCCTGTGCCCCCAGCCCACAACGCTGCTCATGGGTTATATACCCTCGTGCATGTCCGGGGGGCACAGGGGGGCTGATCACAAAATGTTGTTATATGATGAAGCTTGTGGTCAGCCGTCCTGTGCCCATGGGATCCCACAAAATCCTAATCACAGATTGGGATTTAAAAAAAATAAAGTAAATGACAAATTAAAAGAAAAAAAATCTGCACAAAACCAGTTTCCCCAATAATAAACACTTTATTTAGTAAAGAAAAATGACGTTAACCATTAAGCCCCTGGTGCCTGAAAAGGCCTTAAAGGGGTTGTCTCACTCAGGGATCGCTGCTTTTTATGTTAAAGATCTTGCAAAACAATGTCCATTAAACAGTGTCCTACCTATTCCTAGACATCCCCTCTTGTATGGGCTGCATCAGCTCCTCAGGTCGCTATAGCTACAGACCTGCTCAATCTCTCCTGATATCGGTCAGCACTGGTTCTATAGCTACAGACCTGGTTCATCTCCCTGAGTTGCCACACTGGTCTAACTACAGACCTGTTCAATCTCTCCTGATAGGCTGCCAGCATGGTCACTATAGCTACAGACTGTGTGATCTCTCATGATAGCTGCAGGCTGGTTGCTATAGCTACAGACCTGTTCAACTTCTATGGTGCACACTGGTCACTATACTAAGACTGTTTTCAATCTCCTGATAGGCTGCCAGCACTGTCACTAAGCTACAGACCTTGTGATCTTCATGAAGGCTGCCAGCGCTGGTTGCTATAGCTACAGACTTGCTTCTACTGCAGCCTAGTAGAAGCAGTAAACATCCCCTGAATTCAAAGTAAAGCCAAAAAACAGGACTGAGGTTAAGAGGAATCAATGTAGTGAGACAACCCCTTTAATGACACAACTACATTTATATTTTTGCCTCCCTGCATTTCAACAGTCACAACTTTTGTTTTTTCATTAGCGCAGTTGTATGAGGAATTGTTTTATGTGGGAGAAATTGTATTTTTGGGTGAGTCGTTTACATATAAATTACTGCATAATTTAAAAAAAAAATTTTGCAGCGTGAACATAAAAGTGTTTTTTGCATTTTTTTTACATTTTTTTTAAACCATTTCACAATAAATAACCTGTTAATTCTACATGTTATTACGGTCGTGTGGATACCTAATAAGGTTTGGTTTTTTTGTGTGTAATATATGCACAATAATTTTTTAATTAAAAATGTATTTTAATTTTTTTCTATACTTTGTTTTATAGGTTTTATTTTATTCCCATTGAGGGATAATTATTTTACACTTTTTCTTTTTCTTTTTTACACTTCATAATGTTTTAGCACACTCCTGTATGCAAATACATTAAACTTCTGTATGATAATACATTACAATAAGTATCAGTATGAAATAGGCTGATGTTGGAGTAACACCCAGTGCGCCCTGACAGCAGGCTAACAGACAGCACTGGAGCTACTCTAGGTCCACAGGGCTGACTGCATAGATATCCCTCAGGCTCCATCGGGTCACCAGGAGTCCCGTTGACCCGATGGAGCCCAGGAATCCCCTTTGATTATGCTGCAGTAATGGACCTCAGCAATGAAAGGGTTAAATGGCGGTGATCAGAGGCTTCATCTGGTCCCTGCCATTCATAGAGACTTCAATAGTTATCCCTGAATGGGATTAAAAAAAGGAAAAAATATGAAAAAATGTATAAAAAATAAAAAAAATAGTAAAATTGTGCATATATTACATAAAAAAAACTTACAAATATTTTGTATCCATATGACCATAATAACCTTTAAAATTAATGTAATGGATTATTTAGTGTAAAATGTGAATGGTATAAAAAAAATCATTTAAAAAATAAATGCAGAAAAGCACTTTTTTTCTGTTTGTGCTGACATTTTTTTTTTAAATTACTATGCAGTAGTTTAAATGTAGACTCAAACTACTCCCCCCAAAAATACAACTTCTCCCGCATAAAGCAAGTCCTCAAACAGCTGCGTCATTGATTTTAGGGGATAAGCATAGTGGGCCTTATTTATCAAAATGGTCTAATAGTTTGTTTTTGTTAGCAACCAATCAGAACTCATAGCAACCAATCAGAGCTCAGCTTTAATTTTATTTACTGCTCTGAAAAATTAAAAGCTAAGCTCTGATTGGTCGCTATGATCTCTGATTGGTTGCTATGTGCCACAGAAACAGTCATATTATTAGATAGTGTTGATAAATATTGGTTGGGGGCCCAGTAAACAGCTCTGCCCAGGGGCCCATAATGCTGTTAAGACGGCCCTGGATATCCTCTAAACTGGACATCTTTAGTTACCATGTGTGGCACATTAAAAGGAGCAATATCACTGAATTTCATGGATAACTGCTTGCGTATAATGCATTTGCCTCCTATCATCAAAATCTGGGACCCGATCTCGTCCAACCACTTGTTCAATCTCCTCATAGATTTTATCTGTAAGTAAAGGTTTATGAGTTTATTTTAGCTTGCAATTTCTAAGTACAATATGACATAAACTAGTAACAAGGTTAGTCTTTATCATTAAGTCTGTAACTGAGACAACAGGTACATAAAATAGGCTCTGGCACTTAGACCATGTTAAAACAGATACAGACAGTCCCCGGGTTACAAATGGGATTGGGACTGTAGGTTTGCTCTTAAATTGAATTTGTATGTAAGTCGGAACAGGTAGATTTATTAAATTTAACTAGAGCAAAATGTTGCTTTTTTTGTTTTGGATAGTACAGAGAACAGTTTTTACATTTGTTTTGCTATTTGTGACCCTGTTTAGAAGATTTCACCTCAATTTCTATATCTAATGTGCTGCTGTGGCATGCTGGCACTTAGTTATTATGGGGTATGACTCAGTGTGTGATGTCAGCACGCCAAGTAAAGGCCCAAAAGTCTCCGTTTGTAACTAGGGGACGGATGTAAGTCGGAACGATGTAAGTTGGGGACTTCCTGTACTTTCATTGAAATCTCTGTGAAAACTTCAGGGAATTCATTTTCTGGGGACTCAGCAGCTCCCGAAAAACACCTCCACCCGGGGGACATCAGCAGCTCCCAGTTTTAAACACCCCCACCCTGTGACATCAGCAGCCCGTAATACACCTCCCCCCCTGTGAATCAGAGCTCCAGTATATACCCTCCACCCTGTGACATCAGCACTCCCAGTTATACACCTCCACCCCTTGACCCCAGCAGCCCCGTATAGCCTCACCCTGTGAATCAGCAGCCCCCAGTTAGACATCCACCCGGGAAACCCCAGCACCCCCCCCAGTATAGACCTCCACCCTGTGACATCAGCGAGCCGTCTTAACGGAATGATGGGCCCCTGGGCATAGCACTGCAGTGGGCCCTGTCCCATACATGACATCACATTGGCCATTCCCGAGCCCCCATAAGCACACCCATTTTAAAATCACCCATTATTCGGGAAACGCCAGCCTGAAACCTACACGACTTTTGGCAGGCAGGAAGCCTTTGGCTTCCTTCCCACCAGGGTTTTTTAACTGTTTGACATCCAAAAACACCAAACAGTTAATTAAGAAAGCCAACAGAGGGGAATCCAAGGTAGGTTTTTTGTATTCTTGAACTATATACACCCACTTGGGGCCCAAACTTGTGGGGCCCCCGGGCAACTGCCAAATTGCCCCCCTGGGAAAAAAAATGGCCCTGGAATCAGCAGCTCCCATTTTACACCTCCCCCGTGACTCAGCAGCTCCCATCTATACCTCCATCCTTGACCCACCCGTCTCCGTATAGCCTCCACCCCTGTGACATGCAGCTCCGTATTCCACCACCCCGTGACACCAGCGCTCCCAGTATATACACCCACCCTGTGACTCAGCACTCCCAGTATTTTTTTCACCACCCTGTCACCAGCAGCCCCAGGTATTACACTCCACCCTTGAATCAGCAGCTCCCAGTATATCCACCCCCCTGTGACACCACGCTCCCATTTTAAACACCTCCACCCCCCCCCCCGACATCAGCAGTCCCAGTATTCACCACCCTGTGGGGCACTAGCAGTCCCGTTTTTTAACCTCCACCCGTGACATCAGCAGCTCCCAGTTATACCACACCCCGTGGGAAAACCAAACTCCCCTCTACACTCCCCCTGTGACCCCACCAGTCTCCAGTTATAACCTCCCCCTGTGACACCACCAGCTCCGTTAGACTCCCACACTTTGCATCACAGCCCCAGTAAGACCTCCACCCTGTGACATACACCCCAGTAATACACCCCACCCTTACATCACGCCCCAGTTGTAACCCCCCCCACCCCGTGACACCCCGTCTCCAGTATAGACCTCCACCCCGTGACCCACATCCCCGTTATACACCTCCACCCTGTGACATAGTAGTCCCAGTTTACACCTCAAACCCCGTGACAACTTACCACCAGTCCCCCAGTATGCTGGGCTCTGCTGGGCTCTCACTGCTACAGGCGCCCCACGCGGGCAGCGCATAGGAGGTAGCTCCCCTTTCCCCTACCCTCGCCCCAGGTACAGGAAACCCGGGGCAGCGGGCACAATGAATACAGTATCCCCGCGCTGCACCGTTGGTTCCAAGAAAAACATCGGCGCCGCGTTACTGTATTGACTGAGGGTCGGCTGGGAATGAAAGATTCGGGGCAGCAGGCAATATATCCGGGGCACGAGCCCCGAATGTATCTGCCTAGCGACGCATTTGACAGAGAGGAATCGTCAATGGCATTTACTACCCATTGAAGGTGTTTCGTCATTTGAGAACGGGAAGATGGCCACTCTTGCGCATTTCTCTCTTTTAATTTCTGTGGGCATTCTGATTAACCCCCTTTTAAACCCACGCCTGGGAAAAATACTTAATGACCAGCACATTTTTTTACATTTCTGCCTCCTTGCGTTTCAACAGTGGTAACTTTTTTATTTTTTCAATGACTCAGTTGTAGGAGGCCTTGTTTTATTCGGGCCAAGTTGTACTTTTTGGCGTAATAGTTTAAGTTCACTTATAAATAATTGCAGAACGTTTTTCAATTTCTTTTCACATTTTTTTGTTTTTTTACATTTTTGTTACACCATTCACATTTCACACTTAATAACCTGTGAGATTAATTCTACAGGTTATTACGTCGTGTGAATGCCTAATATGTGTAGGCTTTTTTGTGTGTGTAATATATGCACAATTATTTTTTATGAAACTTTTTTTTTACACTTAGTAATGTATTCATATATGCTAATACATTATAATCTGTGTCAGTTTGACACATCACAAGGCATTATGGGAAAGGAGCTGAGAAGCTCAAGTGCCCTCTATTGGATGTAACAAATCCTCAATTTGCTTCCAACTCCCTGAATCTTTAGAGAGCAAAAAGGGATATTAGCCAAGCCAGTATCACACATCTGCAGACATCTGTTTTGTTTTTTTTTCCCTCATCAGTGCAGAGCAGAGCGATACTGGCTGACAATTCAAAACTCCACATACCTATGTGGTGTTCTCCCCAAGGAGAGATATTCCCCTTTATGAGCCACTCATTGCTTCCGACCCAGCCAACCTGCATTGCTCTGCTCCGCACTGATGCAGGGCAAAACCCCAAAACTGGAGCAAACATCAAGCTTGGTACTCGGAGACAGATATGCTTGGAGGACAGCCAAACTTTATCTCCAGGCTGGAAAAAGGGAGGTGCTCTATGTCTCTTATCAGCTTTTTTCTTAAATCGTACAGAAGCTTGAAGCAGGTTTTGATGGACAAGCTGTCAGATTTGTATGAAGTCGTATACTTGGGTATTGGCTGCTGGAACTTCCGAAGAAATCGAGAGTGGCAGAGGAAGAAGAGCCGAACACCACGTAAAAAGGAGACTTCCTGGAGGATTTGCTAGGATGGTTATTGTACGCCCAGGGTAATAGAGATACCCAGTAATCTTGCCGGGCAGAGGCAAATTGGTGCAGATAATTCACCAGGATCTGGTTGACTCATTCTACTTGGCCGTTGGACTGAGGGTGTTAGGCTGATGAGAAGTCCAGTTTAATTTGCATAAGGGAACAGAAGGCACGCCACAAGCGAGAGGTAAACTGTACTCATCTATCCGAAACGATGTTGGCAGGCATCCTGTGTAGAAGAAAAATGTGTTTCAAGAACAGGGTGGCCAACAGCGTATCTGATGGAAGGCCTGGCAGAGGTGTGAAATGCGCCATTTTGGAAAAACCCAGATAACTGAACACCTATAAGAGGATGGAAGGTCCATCACAAAGTCCATCCCCATGTGGATCCATGGTGCATCTGGTACTGGGAGAGGTAACAGGAAACCAGCAGGTCACAGACGGGAGTTCTAATTTTGAGCTAAGAGGGCCACCAGTAATGCTGGGCTATCAGATCAAGGGACTTGCAGCTGGCTCAAACAATCGGGATCTCCACTCCCACAATTACTTAGCAGAAATGTAAACATAGAAACGGTATCATTTAAAACACGAACTTCCGTTAATAGATTCTTCTTAAAAAGAGGTTGCAGCACAGCCAAACAGCTTTGGGAAAAAGATTTAAAGCTACGTTTCTGAGCGAGTGAGCGAGTGTGTCTTCTTTCAAGTGTGTCTTTTTAAGTGTGAGGAGTTAATATTGAGGGACTGTAGATTTGGTGAGTTTAGAGGGGACAGTATTGTACTGCTTTTTATGATTGTATTTGTAAATCTTCTTGGTAACATCCCCATGAGTTCCATGATTGACAATGCTGTCCGGTGCACAACCTGTGCAATGTATGCCTTGAGGGTCCATACCCAATATGTGTGCACACTGCACATTTAGAAGCCCGTATCTTGGATCTAAATGAGCAAGTGGCAGCACTGAGATCCATTGCCAACTTAGAAGCAAGTTTGCTGCTCACTGAGCAATCACTCGCAGGTGTAGATGCTGGGGATGGCGGTAGCATGGAGGTTCAGGAACATGCTAGCTGGGTAACAGTTAGAAAGAAGGGTAGGGGGAAGAGTGTCAGGGAGGCTAGTCCTGAACTGGCACACCCCAACAAATTTGCAAGATTGGCTATTGAGGGGGTATCAGCTCAGAGTTAGCATTGCTGCAGCAAGACACTACCAGTGTCTGCTCCAGTAAGATGGGGAATAGGAGTACAGAACAGGCTTGACAGGTGCTAGTAGGGGGGACTCCAAAATTAGGGGCACAGAAAAGGGCAATTCTGCCAAAAAGCCCGGGACCCTCAAACCCCAAAAAATGTTTTTTTTTACCTGGGGCCCCGGGTTTTCCCTTTTTTTATCGGGAAACGGGGTTGACAGATTTCTGGGGGGGGCTGGGGGAACACCCAAGCTGTCAGGGTCCCACATTGGAAACCAAAAGAAAAAGGGTTAGAGGTAGGTGGAAAGTTTCCCTTTAAAAATGATTTCAGGCCCTTAGGCCAAAAAGGCTAAAGGGAAGGACCTCCGGGGTTTAATATTTTAAAAAAAATTATTACCTTTTCCCCCGGGGCCACCCCAGAGAGGCAGCGGTAGTTTTAAGAGGTGAATAAGGGGCTCTTTTGGGGTGTGGGAAAGAGGGATTTGGGTTTCGGAGAAACTGGGTTTAACTTCTGTCTTGGTTTCGGGAATCTATGCTGGGGACGGGGGGCCCCCCTAAAAGGGGGAGGGGCAGCCTGTATTGGGCACAGAATGGCCGGGAATTTGGGAGGAATATTTAAACTAGGGATGGGGGGGGGGGTTTAACTACACATAAAAAAGGCATGAAAGGGATAGTAAAAGATAGAGAGCTGGGAATTGGGAAATTTAAAGCGGGGGTTTTAGAGTGGGGGGAAAAGGGGGGTTTAACAATATTTTAAAAAGATCGGGGAGAAAAGGAATAAAAACTAAAAATTCTCTAAATTGCATGCTGACCAATGCCAGGGGCCCTGACCAAAAAAGAAAAATGAACTGGGAATTATTAATTGCTGAAGAAAAATAAAAACCTTAGGGGGGAAAATTTAGACAGGGCCCTTGGCCCGAAAAGTTTTCAAACTGGGGGGGTTAACTTACGGGGTTATACCCCTATTTAAAAGGGGATCGAAAAGACGGGAAGGGGGGAGGGTATGTCTCAAGAAAAAATTCGGGTCTGAAAGAAACATGCGGGAAGAAAATAGGTAAGGTAATGAACATGAAAAATAAATTATGGGTAAAAAATACATGTGGGTAACAATAACAATATAATATAATAGGGGTCTGCTACGGGCCCCCAAAATTTATAACATGCCCCAGGGAAGTTTTCCTCATCAAGGGCCCAAAAAAATAGATGAGGCAGGCAAATCAAATGAGGTAATTTTTAAGGGGTAACTTTAAACTATCCAGACATAAAAATTGGGGAACTGAAACCTGTAGCTCTCAAAAAGGAAACGGTTTTTTGTCAATAAAAAATGATAATTCCCTTTTTTCCAAAGGGTGCAAAAACCCCAAACTAGGGAAAAGGGGCCCTTCTAGATTTTAAAGGGGGTTGACTCGAAACTACAGTGGTGGGTGCCCCTTTAGGGGGGTTTACTTTTTCACCCCCATTGGCCAATCTCCCATGGCATGGTGGGAACCCCATGCCATCTACAGTGTTAATAACCCCTTTGCAGATGAAATGGTATGGAAAGGGGTTACATCGACAACCCCCCTAATTTTTTGGGGGTCGCGATGTAGCGCTCATCCCGGGCTTTTCTTTAAATTATTTTCAATGTTTCTTTTTTAAAAATTTACGCTTTACGGGAGTTTGGGAAAAATTTGCTTTTCCCCTTTTTTGGATGTTTTTCTCGGGGGCAATATTGACTTAGGTACCCATCCCCTCCCAAATTTATTCGTAAGCCCAATACAGGAAAACCTCCTTTTTTAAAAAGCAAAAGTTTCCCACTTGCCACATAAAATCAAAGCCATACCCTATGGGAAATATTTTGAGGGCCAAGGGATCTGTCCCTTGGGACACAAGACTATAAAAAAAGAAAGAAAAAAAAATTAAATAGATTTGAGACTTAAAACGGGAGAGGATACAAAAAAAAATTTTTGGGATATAGACCAAAAAAAAAATTTCACCTTTAAAAAACCAAAAGGCACAATTGCTAAAACCCTACTAAAGCCAAAAACAACGGGGGGCCAAGAATTCTATTCCCCAAAAAGGTATTTTTTTTCTACCAATTTCACAGTAAAAAATTTTTGGGATATCAAAAAATTTCCCCAAAAAAAATCTAACTTTCCGCGAAAAGTTGATACCTGTCAAAAATTTTTTGCATGGGGTATAAAAAATGCGTTCCAGAAGAGCCAAATTTACCATTGGAGACATTAGATCCCCAGAAAATTTTTTTTGGAAATTTCCCAAAAAACCTGGGAAAAACCCCCCTTTTCCACAAAAAGGTTTTTTTTTCTATTTTGGAGGCATTTGGTCCCGGGCACTTGAAGCATGCCCCAAAAAAATCCCAAGCTTCACCGACACAAAAAAATTTTTAGAAATTTAATAAAATAAATTCAATTTCTTAATTTTAAAAGTACCCTGTTTTTTTATTATAAAATTGTACTATTTTGCCAGAGAAGAAACGTGGGAAACTATAGGGAAAAGTTTTAAAATCCGTAACAAACCCTTTCCCTTTTCCATAAAAAACCCCAACGGGTAAAAAGTGGGGGGTGTTTAGACATTTTTTGGGAGTACCCCCAAAAGGGAAAAACCTCTCTTTTTTAAAATTTTTTATCAATCGAACACATTACCCGCCCCATACAGGGGCCGGTAACGGGGTTAAAAAAAACTTAGCGAAGGAAGCGTTCTGGTTCCTAAAATTGGGTAAACCTGTCCCGGGGGGGGTTTAATTCCCGGGCACGGCCTTTCAATAATACTTGAATTTTTTAAAATCTGAAACCATACTTTTGAGGCGGCTATTCATATCTTTGTTTATAGTTTTTTGGGCCAGTTTTGTAAAGAATATAACTTTAAGCTTTATTCATGAATATTATGTTACAGGTTACCGTGTTCCTCTCCCCCTTCCCGGGGGTTTTTGTCTTTTATTTACTTTAGCCCACGTGTGTGCAATTTTTGGGAATTTTTTTGGTTTTTGGTTATTTGTTTTATATATGAAAACAAACTTGAAAAATTTTTACTGTGAACAAGGGCTTTCCTGCCCGAAACCGCAGTCTTGTCACCTACGTGTTTTTTTTGTCATTAGCTGTTTTTTAAAAAGTTGCAAAAAAAGTGAGTTTTTAAAATAAAGTTACCGGGGGGGGATTTTCACTTGCGGCGCACACCCTGTGTTTTAAACCCGGATTGAGACTTCCGTCACGTTGTTTTTTTGGGAATTTGTGCTTGGCCCGGCAGCGCCCCCGGGAACTGTACCCAACCCACACCTGAGGTCTGCAAGGTTTTCCATGCCCGCAAAAATTTGGGTAAAGCCCACATATCAAATTAAAAATTTTTGGGCTTTTTTTTTGTCCCAACGTTGATTAATCTTACCTCGCCCTGTTTTTTTGGGATTTCCTTTTAAAATTTTCGGGGGGCTTGTTTTACAGGCTCCAAAAAAGGCTCGGGAAAGAAGCCGGGTTCGGGTTTGCAAAAGGACCAGCACTAGCAGCCAAATTAGGAAGATAAAAACCAGGCTGAAAGCTATGGGGAAATTGAGACTAAATGCGCCCCATGCAAGAGGGGATATCTCAGAATAGATAGGAAAAAAGTTAGTGGACACATATTGCAAAATTACTTGTTTTTTCAAGATCTTTAACAAAAAAACAATCCTTTTAGTTAGACAAACCCCCTTTTTAATATTCACTAATAGACCTGAAAGGGAACAAAAGGGTTTAGGGTTTAGGGGGCATTAAGGGGGAAAAAGTGACCATAATATAATACATTTTCATTTATCCTTCAAGAGAGTTTTTTGTCAGGGGGCCAAAAAAACACTGAATTTTTTGGAAAAGGGTAAATTTTTTTCTGCTTAGGGATGCCCTAAACCTTTGCTGGGACAAGGGGGTTTAAAAAAAAGGCGAACAAATAATTAAATGGGATATTTTAAAAAACATTTAGGGGCCCACTGTGAGAGGTACAAACCCTTATGGTTTTAAAATAAAATTTGAACAGGAAAACCCAATGTGGGTAACAGGGATTTAAAATAGGAAATAAAAAAAAAAAATAAAGCGTTTCATCCCACTAAAACAGGAAGGCAGTGAAAGGAAGGGGGCCCCTTTAAAAAACATAAAAGGGAAAAAAATAAAATATGTAAAAAAAAAAGATAAATGCAGCTAAGCTTTGGAAAAAGAAAGTCATTTTTTGCCAAAGAAAGTAAAACAACCCCCAAAAAATTTTTTTAAATATATAAAAAATTAAAAAGATTAAAACGGGAAAAAAATTTGGGCCCCTTTAAACGTTTGGGGAGAGGAAAAATAGAGGGCGATGAGAAAAAAGCAAAAAACCCACCCAAACAAATTTTTTTCTATTGTATTTCCGAAAGGGGGAAACCTTCCTGTTTTATAAACAGGGGGATGAGGAAAAAATCCCCAAAAAAAATGTTTTTATCTAAAACCCGGAAGAAGTGAAAATCCATCTTAAAAAGATTAAAATAGACAAATCCCCCGGTCCTGATGGGAAAACACCCCCGGTCCTAAGGGAGTTAAGTGGGTGTCATGATAGGCCCCCATTCTTATTTTTTATGGACTGTCCCAAGAAAAGGGGGATGTCCCAAAGGATTTTGGCCCCCAAAAGCAAATGTGGTGAAAAAATTCAAAAAAAGGGGAAAAATGATCCTAGAAAAATATAGGCCCGTTAAGCTTAAACCCCTGTAGTGGGGGAAAAAAGTTTTAAGGGTTTTTTAGAGAGATATCCCGGATTATCTCACTGAAAATGTATAACGCTGTTTCCCATGGGGTTTTTGAAGGGTCGGTCCGTCAAACTAATCTCACCACTTCTATTAGGGAAATTTGTTTTGACCCGGGTCGGGGGTTAACATTTGGGTTCATATATTTAAGATTTTTCTAAACCATTTTATACGGTGCCACATAAAAGGTTGGTAAATAAAAATGTGAAGGCTTGGACTGGGGGGGGAAAAAGTGTGCAAGTGGGGAAAATAACTGGGTTTACTGTTTGAAAACAAAGGTGGTAATTTAAAAATTGGGATTTCTCAGGACTGGATCCCTGTTACTATTGGGGGGGGCCACGGGTAGTATTGGGCCCCCATCCCCTTTAACATTTTCATTAAAACTTACACAAGGATTGGGGAAAAAAAAATAGAATATCGATCTTTGCAGATGATACTTAAACTCTTTTAAAGTAAATCCCAAAAACAATAGAGTAAAAGTGTTATTACAAAGGGGTCTGGATAAGTTGGAGGCCTTGGCAGAGAAATGGGGAGATGAGGGGTTTTAAAACAGATAAAAAGCAAGGTTTTGCAATGGGGGGAAAAATCCAACATGACTACATGGTTTTAAAAGGAAAAATGCTGGGTAAAAAGTGAAAATGGAGAAGGACTTGGGGTTCCTGGTGGACAGTAAAATTGTAAAAGCCCGTTTTCAGAACAGTGGGCCCAAAGGGAAATAGGATCTGGGGGGGATTAAAAAGGGGGGATAGATGCACATGATGAGAACAATTTTTCTCCCATTAAAAAAGTCATGGTTAGATTAAAACATGAAATATTTTGTAAGTTTTTTTGGGGACCAGTGCACAGGAAAGACCCTTGTAAGCTTGAACAGGTTTCAAAGGTTTGGGGAAACCCAAAAAAAAATAAAAAAGGGCTGGGTGGGCTTTCAATACCCAAAAGATTTGTAAGAATTTTGGTTATTTATTTAGAGAAAAGACGGGTTTTGGGGGGGGGGGGAATAAATTTTGTTTAAAAAATAAAAGGTCCCAAAATCAAGATTATTTAAAAAAATTTATTTTAAAACCCAGGACTGTATCTAGAACAAGGAGGCATCCTCTATGTCTTGAGCAACTGTAAGGGGGTGATTGATTTGGTGTGCAAGAAATAAATTATAAATAGGCAGAATGTATAAAAAATGAAACGTTTATTATAATGTATAAAAAATGAAAGGTTTATTACATAAATAGAATAAATAGAATGAAGATAGAATAGAATAGAATGATACTTAGCTGGCAGTTACAGATGTTATCAATGCAAAGTTCTCGCACACAGTGAAATGGGGGCTCCTTGGTGTACTGTCAAAATTACAACCTATTTCATCAGGTGCTGGGCGCCAGGTCATGCCCCAGCGGAGGCTCCGCCCCCACTGGCAGATCCTGACTTTTTATACTAGTCAGAGCTGTCTCCCTTAACTCTCAAGATGCCCATACTTGGCATCTCTTATGTCTGAGTTGTCTAGTCAGCTTTAACAGACTTCACAATTATCTGATCATCCATACATGGGGAAGATATGAGAATAGCTGTGCATTATGTAATAGTATCAGCTATGATCTGATCAAAATCTGATCATCAGTGGTGTAATATTATCAGCTTTGAAACTACTGAGCATTCAAGCAGGGGTCACCAAGGTCAAACACTGTGAGCAGAAATAGACCCTACTGTGGGATGACAGCTGTCCTTACACACAGCAAATAGTGATTATACTGGATACATTCTATATACATTACATATGTCTTATATAGACTGGATACAAAGTATATTAATGAGACATAAGATACATATTTCTATATCACATCTTATAAGACACACTGTATAATTTGCATCCTATTACACTCCAACCCTTGTCTTATAGATGTGATCTAGGAGATTATATCATTTTGTATTAGACAGTAGATTATCATTGGTACCAATATTATGTATCACTTGCTATATTCTTCAGTTGGTCATTACAGAAAAACCACCTCGGACTTGATTGCGCTGAACACAAAGGTAACCACTTGTTGTGTAGGATTTGACAGTCATAGGGAACTTAAAGTCTCTCTTGAAAATCTCTCAGACCCAGAAATTGCATGGGTCTCTGGTGCAGGGAAACGAGGGGTTTATTGTGCCCAAGATTTCCCCGGTGAGCCAAAGAACAGACCCTAAGAAGGTATCTGTCCCTGCCCTTTCAAAACCTGTCTCCATCTCTTCCTGTGATGAGACAGGGGGTGCAGACATCACGATAAGTGCAGATTATTAGAGCCCCTTTTCTGTGGCAGTGCTGGCGCATATATGGTGGTCAGTTCCGACATCAGGACATCAGTGCAAACATCCAGACATCCATCTATAGACAGAACATCTTTTGGCCTCTTTTGCAGACATCCATCAAGGGGCGTTGTCGCTTGGCTTTTGCAGACCTCCATCAGGGGGTTGTCGCAGACATCAATCATGGGGGGTGTCGCTTTGCTTTTGTGGACCTCCATCCGGTTCTTCAGGCTCATTTATAATCTGCAAATACTGAAAATGAAAATCCGAAAATAGACTTGACTCCTGAATCGCACAGTGTGAATTCCATTCACTGCAGTTGTCACATATAGTGAGGGGGTGGACACTTTGTTTTTGATCTCAGTCACATCCTGTTTGATTCTTCACCACCCCTTTAATAAAGAATGTCACATGGTAAAAATATTACACTTGATTCTGTCAATCCCTTTAAATAACTCCGCCCACATTGGCCTTTGAGGTTTTCTGACCTAGCAAGCTAATCTAGTCATTGTGTAGTTATGATCATTACAAGACTCTTACATCAGTATTAGAAATAAAAACAAAACCTTCTGCTCAGAGTGCATAACCTCATAAATGTACTAATCATATCAGTGCGTACCATATCATAAATGTTATAACCATATCAGTGCATAACATATAGATTTCATAACCTTTTATACCATAGATATTTTATCAGGTTCTCACCTGTTCTCATTTGTGTAATGCATGTGTTCACATAATTCATAATTTGTCAGCATTAACCTTTTTTCAGAAAATAACCCAATAATGTTACCTATTTTTCTGCATAGTCAATTATTGTAAACCACAAGATATGGAAACATTTCCTCCCCAGATTTTCTTTAATAAAACCCTTAATGTTTCCTATATCATAAATTCCTACTTCACCCTGGCATATGTTTAACCCTTAATTTCCCAGAGAGCTGCTCACACATCCTT
The DNA here is from genome assembly GCA_025379985.1 of Phyllomedusa bahiana. Lineage (NCBI taxonomy): Eukaryota > Metazoa > Chordata > Amphibia > Anura > Hylidae > Phyllomedusa > Phyllomedusa bahiana. The sequence goes on along the minus strand of JAODAL010020866.1, from coordinate 4,894 downwards.
ACTTTTACACTTGCACTCGTCAATCAATCCTGTTTCATTCACATTCCTGTACGCATATATGTGTAATTAAAGTATATGTATATTCTTCATTATTTAATACTAACCCTAGAATATATTTATATGATTTTCACTTCTGAAGACTGCTAAGGCCTTTTTCTTTATAGAGACAGATTTTAACATACAAAAACAGATTTAACATACAGTACATTACAGAGAGAATACACTCAGCTGCTTCTCATGCACTTATAATTAGCATTCCAGAGGTCAACAGGTCAATCACCATGTGCTTCTTGTCAGGCATAGAAGCTTTCGGAGAGGCTCTCTGTTTTAATCTGTAAGTAATTTTTTTATTCTTATCTTAAATTCATTGCTGTTGGTTAATTACACATGCAAGATTATCAGTTTATATTCCATGCATTTGATATCACCAGACTTTATAGTATACTTGAGATTTTACAAGGTACACAGGTCTGTGATGTGTTTTATTGCTGTACAGCGTTTCCTCACAAGGACATTTTTAGAAGGGGGAGATCTCTCCATGAAGACACCTTTTTTTTTTTAGACATGGGCCCTTACAACACACACTTACAGATAACATATATTTTTCCCTTATTACAAACTGGAACCTCCAACACAGCTGACAACATACATTTAATAGTCAGAAAGATTAAACCAATACCACACAATCAGGGGGGTAATTGAACTTCACAAGCCCCCACAAACCAACATGGACCACCCCTAGTTGATAGGGAACAATAGCCATTACCACAAGCACCATTCATTGGGGAATCTCACCTTACAGGGTCAGGAAATAGGAAAAAAAACCCCAAACCCAATTTTCCTAACCCCAAGTGGTCCCCGAAATAACAAGTTCCAGAAACACCACAACCATTATCCACAGTGATTAATTTACTAAAAAAAATTTAAACATTCCTACCCATAACTTCTGCATTATTTTTCATTTGCACCAATTTTAGCGCAAAAAGGATATCACAAACATTGTGCAAAAAAAAAATTTTTTTGCTCCAAAAAATAAACAAAAGGGTTGGGTTACTTCCCCACCCAAATTCACTTGGGGAAAAATAGATATTAGTGACAAAATCCTTTCCGGCACAGACAGCTGCTGGATCAAAAGAGTTTTTAAAAGGAAATACAAACTTTAAAATGTGCATTATGATTCAAAATGACTAAATTTTTTGTTAACCCCAAATTTTTAAAAGGATATCCATTACAAACTAAATAACTTAACCAAAAACCAAATGTTAAAAACTCTTTGCTTTTAAAATTTTCATAACTTTATCAGGAAAAGGTTTTATACCTGAAGGAAGCACAAAAGTCAGTATAAATCCAAAATATTTCCTCTTTTTCATTCACAATCACGACAACAAACCTTTTTTCTAGATACGTTTCTAATTAACATCTGCTATTCAGTTTAAAATGGGGCTTGTAGCTTTTCCTCCTGCTCTTTAAAACACACCTGCTCTAGTCTTCAGTACTTGCCCTGATCAAAAGGGGGCGCCTCCAGCAGATATCCCAGTCTGCTTGATCTTAAAACCGTTAAAAATACATACAAATTCCCCCCCGCCCCGACCTGGGTCTGCCCGTGCATGGGACGCAACCACGATTCTGGAGTGCACTTTGCCTTAGTCACCACCAGGGAAATGGCTCGATTTTTGTCATCTACCCCAAAACAAAAAACCAGCTAAGATATACTTTCTATTCCCAATAAAAAATTGGAATAATTCTTGTAGCGCCCAAAACCCCCTTCGACACCAATTGAACGGTGATTGATTTGGCGGGAAGAAATAAATTATAAATTTTGGCAGAATGTATAAAAAATAAAGGTTATTACATAAATAGAATAAATAGAATTAAGATAGAATAGAAAAAGAAATTTTACTTTTCTGGCAGTTACAGATTTTTATCAATCAAATTCTCGCACACAGTGAAATGGGGGCTCCTTTTGTACTCTTTAAAAATTTCAACCTATTTTTGTCCGACAACACGTCTTGGGTTCTGGCGCCGGCAAGCCCCCGGGGCCCCCCCCACTGGCAGATCCTGACTTTTTAAAACTATCAGAGCTGTCCCCTAACTCTCAAAATGCCCAACTTTTCATCTCTTATGTCTGAGTTGTCTATTTTCTTTAACAGACTTCACAATATCTATCATCCTACATGGGAAGTATGAAAAAGCGTGCATTAAAGTAATAGTAACACTTGATCTTTGGTGGAAAAAGATCTACACAGTGGGGTAATATTTTCAGCTTTGAAAATACTGACATCAAACAGGGTCACAAGGTCAAAACGTGAGCAAAAAAGACCCTACTGTGGGATGACAGCTGTCCTTACACCCAAACATATATTAATGAGACTAAATAAAATTTCTATATCACATCTTATAAGACACACGTATAATTTTTATCCTATTACAGCAACGAAAGTTTTTACATAAACATAGAAAGGGGTTCTTTTCTGTTCACATGAGACTGGGAACCTCGCCCAAGGGAAAAGGGAAATTATCATGGTAAATTCAATAACAAGTTCAAAAAGGGGTTGGATCATTTCTTGAGTGAATAAATAACAAGTTATGGTCTGGGTTCTAGGGGGGTCGTTTATCCAGCTGTTCCCGATTGCCAGATTGGGGTCGGGGAAGGAATTTTTTTCCCTAAAGTGAGGACAACGGCTTCTCCCCCATTGGGGTTTTTGCCTTCCTCTGATCAACACTTTAGCAACACTTTTCAAAATACTGAACGGTGGACGTCTTGTCTTTTTTCAGCCTTACAAACTATGTAACTATGTAACTGTGATTTACAGTATGTCCATATATGTCAATATGAAAAACTTATACTCAGTGTTTAGTTGCGGCGTAGCACGCCGTTCAGTCACAGTCCATAGTGTCGCTCCCAAGGCAGGTGATCGAGAAGACGCCGACAACCGAGCTGGACTGAGCGTACCTCGTGGATGTTTCGGAGATAGCTCCTCCCCTCCCTCAAGCACGTAAATTACAGGTAGTGACTTTCCTTAAATAGACAAATTTAAAACCAATCAGCCTCTTTCTAACAGTGCTGCTGGGATCTACAGAAACACCCATAAAATTACAATTTTCGTTTAACCCTTTAGGAGTCAACGACTCCAAAGTAGCTATCCAAAATGCTTCCCGTTTTAATAATTTTGTAGTAATTTGTGCATGATCATCACACACAATTTTTTCGAGAATACACCACCGCAATTCAGATAATCCATGTCTATCCATAGCAAAATGTCGCGCAAGCAGGCGGTGCCTTCTCATTTTCTGGCTGGTAATGTTTCTTAAATGTACAAATGGCGGATCTGTGCTCATTTAACCTCTCCTTGACCGGTCTAGCGGTCTGCCCTACATACACCTGCCCACACGGGCATTTGAGCATATATACGACTCCGCAGCTGTCACATGTATGGAATCCCAGAATTCTAATCGCATGTCCCTTAGTCAGATGGCAAATAAACTCCCTTTTATAAAAAGGGGAGCTTTTGGCATCGAGACATGCGGGGTACCAGATCTTGTACTACTCAAAATTCGGGGCTTTCTCTTTTTACTCTTATTTTTGAGATCAGAACCCCATTGCTACCTATGTCCTCCAACCCTCCGGGGAAAAACCCTAAATAGGTTAAAAAATTTTCTCATCAAAAACAATATTTTCCAATACTGTAGTATTGTTTGCTTTATCATCCCTGCATGGCTGTCATATACAGACATGTAGGTAAACTGTTGTTGTCTTTTCTTTTTAGGCCTATTTTCCAGCACACTATCCCTTGATAGAAACAAAACCTCAGTACCAATCTGTCTTCGCTTGCAATCGTTGTATCCACGATCTATAAATTTCTTAATGATATTCTCCATGCTTCTTCGATAGCTAGCATCGTCTGAACATATTCGACGTGCTCTAATGAATTGAGCTTTCACTATTCCTCTAAATGTTTGTTGCGAATGTTGGCTAGTACAAAGTACTACATTATTGCGGTCGGTAGCTAATAAAGAGAAGTATGGAGGGTAGCTCCATTTCTCCTCACCCAAACATCCAAATAGGGTATTGCTGTAGGGTCTTTAGTAAGTGTAAATTGAAAAAAGGGAAAAATATTTAGTACGTACAAAGGCCCCCCGCGTGACTCGGAAACCCACCCCAAAACAGGGAAAACATCATCCACGTACCTGTACCAAAAGATGATATATTCCTTTTAAATTTTATGGAAAACAAACCCCTTTTCAAAAAACTCCCTAAAAGTTTGCGAAAATTGGATCCATAGGGGAAACCCCACAAATTTCCCCCAAAAGCTGAAGTACTCCATCACCAAACCAGAAAAATTCTTAGTAAGAAATGTCCCCAAAGTTTAGCAAAAGGCATCTGAGATTGACAGCGGATCTTTACAAAAAGTTTCATAACCCACACCCCCCATCATGAGGGTGTGGGGAAAAAAAATTTGATGTCCATAATGATTTGTATACATAGCCAATTAAGCCTTGTACAGTCGATATCCCGTATGGATCAAAAAATTGCCCCACTTTAAGGGTATATGGCTCTTTAATTTTTTAGAAAATTTTCTATTAGAAACTAAACTGGACCCTTGGGAGGCAGGAAAAAACATTTTTGAACGAATATTACAACAGAATTTAAAAAAACGACATAAAATCAAATCCCAATTTCCCGTTTTTAAAAATTTAGTCCTTTACAATAAGCATATTTTGGGCAGTATCAATTTCTTTAGTAAAATTGACCCTGCGAAGATTGATTTTCTTTCGGGTTCTGACGATCTTTTTGGCAGTTGCTCCTTGCAGTTGTTCCTCAGAGCTCGTGGCAGCACTGTCGACTGTTCCTATTGCCACATCTTCTAAAAAATCCTTTGTTTTTTTGAGTATT
>JAODAL010020865.1:0-68441 GCA_025379985.1 Phyllomedusa bahiana | reverse complement strand
ACTCCTTTTTTCCCCTTTTAATCTTGGGTCTTGCGGGTTTGGGGCTCATGCTGCGTTCCAGGACAGGGATATTCAATGCCCAGTTCAAGTAAGATGATGGTTTCAAATCATACTGCCTTCTGGCACTTTTTAATTTGTGGTTGATGCAGGTTAAGGGTCATGCTGTGGTAAAAGACATGGATAGTGAATGGTGTGTGTTTTTTTTTCTGTGGCTTTTATAACCTAAGTGTGTTGCCTAAGATGTAGCACAGATCCATTTGACTGTTGTGGATGTTAATTCCAGCTTCTCCATCCCTGTTTGGGTGTAAGAATGAAGGTGTTGTTGCTCTCCCATAGACTTCAATGGTCATCGCACATAATCTACTGCTCACTATCGACTATCTTGTCGATGATGGTCGACTATCGTCGATGGTCCACGTAATCGCTCATCACTACTCCTTAGCAGTTGGTCAAAAACCACAGATAAGGTATCATCATGTTGCTTGTTTTTTTGGTCTGTCTTTTTGCATTTTTTTATCCCCTCCTCCAAAAAACGAAACCCAGTCAGGTATGTGCATTGAGAAATGAAAAAAAATCCATGTTTGGTTCCTTCAGGGATTTGAACCTAGGACACTTATGCTGTAAGGCAGAAGGGCTAACAGCTCGACTATATTGTAACTGCTCATAGCTCTTGTATTTTAGGTTGCTTGACTTCACATAAACAGACCTTTGTTTGACTAAAGACTCAGACAGCACACTGAGAGGAAAGGCATGGTGATGTCAAGCCTGCTGGGTCACATGCTATCCAGTTCAAACAAATTATGCACACCCCCTTTTGAAGACATTGGAAGCCAAAGAGAGAACAGCAGGACATGAAATGCCTTAGTGATAAAACCCCTTTAAGAATAGAAGCACTATGCTAAGTAAATGCATCTTGATATGCTAAGACACTGCCCTCTGAGAACAGTATATCAAATAGAGGTGGTGGCACTGTCACTGTCTAAATCTTCCAGTGGTTTTATGGCTGATCACGTGATCCCCAGTATGCCATGGATCTGAGGCATCTGCTAAGTTCAACTAGTAATGACAGTTGTAAATATAACATAGCAAATGTCCCTGTAAGTGGAGCTCCAGTTCAATGGTATTTTGGTTGAAATATAAGGTAGAAAAATATATATAATTGTAATAAAAACCTGCCAAAGAAAAAAGGTGCTTAAAATAAAAATTACAAGGGTTTTCCCGGTGGAAGCCTGATAAATGCAGATCCCACATTTGAAACCACCACCATTTGTCACAAGCTGGGAGTGAGTTTGTGTTCACAGTTGCTGAGCCATCTATCTGCCTGATTGTGGCTTTAAGCAGCTGTTTAGTTTTATTTTCATGTCTCTGCTGCCCTTAAAGGGGTTGTCTCACTACAAGGATTGCTTTTTATGTTAAAGATCTTGAAAAAACAAGTCACTTTGCAATATATGTTAAGTAACAGCATCCTACCTATTCTGAAATATCCCCTCTTGTATGAGCTGCATCAGCTCCTCTGGTGGCTATAGCTACATACCTGATCAATCTCGCCAGCACTGGTTGCTATAGCTACAGACCTGGCTTCTACTCCAGCCTAGTAGAAGCCAGTAAACACACCCCTGAATTCAAAATGAGACCAAGAAAACAGGAGTGAGGTAAGATGGATCAATGTAGTAAGACAACCCCTTCAAGTGTGCATATGCGCTAGGCAAACTTGATTTAAACGGACACTTCACCATGCAAAGGTCCTGCCTAGAGTAGCACTCCGGCACCTGTTTGAAGTGACCCTTCCCTTTCCCTGATCTGTGTGTTTCAGTGTTTTCAAGGTTATTATCTACTTCTATGATTTCTTGTTTCTGACCCCAGCATTCCTTTTTGACTAAGTTTTTTGTCTGCTGCTTGTTCATACCAATCCCGGATCTTGATTTGATTGTACAGTCCATTGCTTATCCTGATCCTTCACTTGCCTGATTGGACCTACTGCTCTGTCTTTACCCCATAAAGACATCAGCAAGTTCTGTGGGAGACTGTACGGTAATGTCAAGAAATGGGGGAAATACACAGGCACATGTTTTGCCAAGTTTTATCAGTACAGGTTCTGGATACTGCTTTAAAGGCCAGTCAACTAGAATATAACACAATTTTATTTAGTATAGGAATTAATTAGTCAATTATGATAAACTGATAACATATGAGTAATATACTAAACTGGTTGCAATAAATAGTGTGATATTGTGTACACTTTTGCAAAATATTTAGTTACAAAAGTTAAGTGCTTACAGGATCATCTGACGCTTGCATTAACTGTCCAGAAATCTTAAGCCAGAGAAGCTAATGATGAAGACAGAGAACTCCCAGGGAGAACAACATTGGTGAGAGCATCCTCTACACATGGGTACATCTCTTCTGACTTTTTATATTTCTTAAACAAAAGATGGGGGACACCACCTACATGTGTGAGCTTTGAATGCACAGAGGTCCTTTGTCTCACCTCATCCTGTACCATTGAGTCTAAGATAAGGTACACAAAACGGCTTCCAGACCAGTCGATAATAGGCCCATCTAGATCATAAAGTAAACTAACTGAAGTGTGCAGGCTCCTGAAATAAATGAGGCCTAGTAACAAAGGTATGCAAGCTAGTATAATTATAACTTAAGACACAAAAACATGGGATTATGACTTAACATCAACTCTTACCTTCATTTATCACTAGCCACAATTATTCAAATTTATATAATTTATAAATCTCCCAATTATTCCAGGGCGCCATTACATTGCGGGGGGTTACCTACATAACCTAAGTTTCCAACGAGCACCCTCAAGCACCGTGTATAAGCATCTCTACTAATACCAATATGTCAGGACAAAGGGAACTGTACACACGCAGGAAGATGTTCTAGGGCACAATACATCTTGGACACACACCTGGGCCCTCTCGTCTGTGTGACATTGGTGTGACCAGGGTTCGCTACTCCACAGTTTAATCTAACACTCCACACTTACTCATGCTACACATTTAGCAGTATACAGTATGTACCTGCAAATTGTCCAGCAAATGAAGAACACAAACACTCTTACCACCTAGAGTAGTAGGACACAACTCTACAGGTAACATGTACAAGCAACCAAATATACACTGCAGAGATGTTCAGTTTTTTTAGGGATACAAACAAAAGCTATGAAAGGGATGTTCTTATTATGCAATTTGATGGCATATTAGTAGGATATGACATCAAGTTGTGACAGCTGTGAGTCCCACCTGTGCATCCCACGCCTATCTCGGAAACGTGCTATGGAAATCACGATTGGAATTGACAGCCAGTTTTATCTCTTCGTTTCTAATATCACTATCGGAAGTTTCACTTCCTAGTACACAGATCCAGCGTTCATCGTGCAGTTCATTTGTACTATTTGTAAATAGGAAAAACTACATCATTAGAACAGAATGTGAAAGGTGTTTGCCCCAACTCCCCCACACACAACCTATTCACACTTTGAGATATTTTCTAAGTGTATTTCGTATTTATATGCTCTCTGGTTCAGCGTTTGAATGGAAACAGCCCTTTAATCTTTACTTCTTTAATATTTTTTTATTTTTTTTTAATAGATAGGGTACAGTACTTCAAATTTGAAATATTAAATAATAAGGAAGCAAAAAAAAAAAAAAAAAAAAAAAAAAAACAAAAAAAAACAAAAAAAAAAAAAAAACATGCAAAAATAAACAGTTATAGAATAAAAAAAAGGCAGGATAATATTAATAAGGCTATGTACACATATGGCTGATTTTTTTTGGGAAGGGATTTCAGTCCCGTATTGGCACCGCCGTTTTGCTGTGCGAAATCCGTTCCCTGTCTTTACTCGGTAATCAACATTTTCTCATAGGAGAGAACTCATGGATTACGTTCTTCTCCTCTCCCGCTTCCCGAAAATACGGGCCACACAGGAGATAGAAGCGGGGAGAAGAGAAATTAGAAGTGAGGACGGGAAGTCCCCCCCCCCCCCCCCCCCCCCCCCCAGAGGAAGAAAGGAATAGTGGGAGGAGGGCAAAAAGTGACAAGCACATTGTCCCGGCGGGTTTACGCGCCCCTTTCCGCGGGGAGTGCGGGGGCGCCCCATTTGCCGGGATAATTGTAAAATGAAAAAAGTCTATGGGGCCGTAGCGAGCAGCAGACCCCCCACCCCCTCCCCCCCCCCCCCCCCCCCCCCACCACCCACCCCCCCCCCCCCCAGCCACATACAACCCCCACCCCCCCCCCTCCACCCGGCCCCCATACCCGCCCCTACCACACGCCCCCCCCACATAACACACCCGTGCCCTCCCCCGCGGCCCCCCCCCCCGCCCCCACCCCCCATTAATCATTGCCGTTGTTAAATTTTACGGACAAAATCCATCCCGCAACTACGGCTGTGTTGTGAAGATTCCACAGACCCAATTCATCTGAAACATAGCCTGAAATGTAGTATCTACTGATTGGATCAGTTGAGTGGGGAGATCCTCTGTTGATTACAGCTGTGGGTGAAAAGACTTTATGGGACAGACTTTACAATCTGTTTCAATTTCGCCCCTCCCGACACGCTAAAATCTACTGATTCAGACATCTTTGTATAGTACTCGCGTCCACCACCTTGATTCTTACAACGGGAGACAAGAAGAGATCACCACCCATTCATTCTCTCTCCTGGCTTATGGCTACCAAATAGATCAGTTTTAAATTACATGCAGAGGACACTAATAGTGGAATTATTTAGTTTGTGAGACTCAATAACTTGTCCTTTGAAGGTATCTAGCCTGAAATGTAAGCCAGTTCTCTGCCCTGAGCATCATATATTAAAATCACCAACCAAAGAATTATTCATATTGAATATGAAAGATTTATAATTTGAGTCAATATTCAGTTCTGTGTTTTTTATTTCCTAAGGCAATACAAAAAAATCCTAAATAAAAATCTTGCATCTGATGCAAGTAAATGTATCTGGTTCCCGGCTATTCTATTAATTATGTTCACAACGTGGGTTATGTTTCAGAAACTGAAATGACCCAGAGATGACTTTTTAACCCCCCACCACCACCACCCCCACCCTTTTGATGTCAATATCTCTCTACATTTTGTATTTCTAGGTAATAATATTCAAAGTCCCTGTGTTCTCAGGCAAAGTTTTTCAGCAGGTTTGTTTAGGAGAGGTTATTTTGACTATTTTTTTTTTTACTCAGGCTGTTAGAGTTTTTGTAAATTACTCATTTTTTCTTTGGTTTTTTTTGATGACCATTTTTCAATTTACGACTGTTGTGTTGGTTTATCCCCTATCACCCAAACGGGTGTCCAACTTTTTCACTTTGTTAGAGCTAAATCTATGTATGTGATGGTAGGAGGAATCCGCCATGTCCCCAATCCATTCCCCAAACACTTATTCTACTTTTCATCACAACCGTTTTTTTCATGGATTTGTGTTGTTTGGTGATATATGAGCTGATAAATTGGCAACTGGTTTTATTAACTATGAGCCTGATGTGGTATACACACATCTTTTTTTTTCTCCTTTGTTTACCAAAATGGTCCATATGATCATCAATTGAAAATTATTTCACTTCCTTTACTGCCACATGGAGTAAAACAAGTATCTCTTTTTTGGATTTTTGTTAAGGAGAAAGACAATTCCATCCATGTTGCTGGGTGAATTGATTATTAACAAATTATTCAACATTATGTTCAGAAACCCAGGAAGAAAAACCATTATCATGCAACATAATTCCTAAAGTGACCAATAAGCTTAAATTTTTTTTTTTAAATTTTTTTAAATTTACTATTTTTTTAAAGTCATGCCCCAAACAAAGATAGAATTTATATTAGAAACCAATAGGGCATGTAGTGAAGATTTTAGTGAAGATAAAGAAATCCCCTTCCTACACCCTCTCCTGCCCACTGTGTAGTAAGAGAGAGAGTAGAGATCGACATTAGATAGAAGCAAAAGTGATAATACCCAGAGATGTTACATAGAGCACCAAATTACGCATTTATTTTAAAAGCCTTATCGACATGCTTCGTTTCTTTTAAAACACTGAAATTAAATAGAATAGAAAAAGGAAAAATAATTACTTTGAAAAAAAAAAAAAAAAAAAAAAAAAAGCATGGGAACATCAAAATATTATTTTGAATTTCCATGATGGTCTGTACATCATTTTGAGTCTTCAGAGACAGACACGCACACAAACTATCCGAGCTCCGGGCCCCGCGCCCCCGTCCCCCACGCATCCCCTCCGCCCTCCTCCCCACCCCGCCCCCCCCCCTGTATATTTTTGTTTTTTCTTGTGGTGTTTAATTTTTTGGTTTGGTTTGTTGTGTTTTTGTATCAAACAATTAAAAGCAAAAGAGGAGGAGACAGGAGTTATAAGTAGCTAAATTGAGAGGCATTTTTTTATTATTTAGGAAACTCACATTAATACAAGATTTTCTTCTAGTGTATGAATTCATAATGATTTTGTATATATTTACTGTGATAATGAATATTAAAAGATCAACATTTATATCACCCTGTTCTAGGCTACCTCTAGCCAAGTGCTCTGGATATATACAGTTGGTAGGAAAAATATTCATTCCCCTTTTGAACTGTTCATTATTGTAATACGTTACAGCCACAAACTTAAATGAATTTTATTGATATTTTTGTTTATCATAGAACAAAAAGTAGCATCGCGCTTTTATGCAAGTGTAAAGAAAATGATTCGTGCGCTTTCTAAAAGATTGTGAAAAAATGCAGTACTAAATCCACCAGGACTTCTCGCACTGAACGCATCACACACACGTCCCGGTGTGAATTATGTTTTCCACCGCCTCCCCGTACTGCTGAAAAAACCATAACCCCCCATACTGTGCATGACCACCTTTTCATATCCACATCGAGATAGCATACTCAACCCCCGAGAGATATAGACTCTAACGTCCTCCTTGCCTCTTCCCAGACCACCACGCTCACGCCTTACCTAATTAGTAAATTTATGTAATTATTCCTCAGTTATAGATTACAGCTGTTTTGTTTACATAGTTCCATAGTTACATAGTTTGTAACGGTTGAAAAGAAGCAAGTTTTGAAAAAATTGATTGAAAGAAGACACGTGTTCCATCAATTCATTCAAAAACCGGCTGGGGAGATCCAACACACTCCCCCGAGGGGTGTATGGCGAAGAGGAGAGAGACAAGGACATTATGCCCATCCTCCTCACACTGGTTAATTACCTTTGGATGATGAAAACTCACAATCCGGAAAGAAAGAATGCAAGGAATCAAATCTGCTCCAGTGTATAGACCGTTATCTCTGTCCCCAGTCCATGGAGCTCACCAGCCAGATCCAGAATTTTACATGGCTTACATACGCATTAATATTTCTTTAGTTCCAGGTAGGTATCTAAGCAATTTCTTGAGAAACTGTGAAACTCTTGCACGTTACTGACGTGACCAGCTCCTCAGGCAGGCTATATTCAAGATTCACAAGTTCTTACAGTGTATAGAACGTCTTTCTATGAGATTGATCCTTTTTTTTTCTTAGTTGATATAGTTGAAGGGAAATGTCCCCTTGTCTTTTGACGGTGGAATCACTTGCAGTGATATATTTATCCCATAACTTTTTGTAGGGGAACCATTTGATATATTTATATAATATTAAAAATAAATTATCATGTCCTCCCCCCCCCCCCGAAGCCGTCTTTTCTCAAGACTAAACAAGTTCAATTTACTAACCTCATGCTCATAACTAGATGCTCCATTCCCCTTATAAGTTTGGATGCTCGTATCTTTGTACAATCTCATAGCTCATTACATCTCTTTCTACAAAACTGGGAGCCCTCAGAACTGAACAGCTATTCTAAGTGAGGAGCAACCAATGCTTTGTACAGCGTAGAAATGACATCTTGTCCGCGAGTCCATGGCCTCTTTTAATACCGCCAATATCTTTCTTGCCCTAGAGGCAGATTAATTGACCATTGGTATGCTGTTCTGTAGTCTATGATCTACAAGAAAGAACGTCCAGAACAAAGCCCTCCACCCTGTACTAATACTCCCCGCAGAATTCTCCCAAGTTTTTTCCTCCTAGTACAATTATGATGCCTGTATTTATTTCTCCCCCAGAATGCAAGAACCACTCTTACAATTTATCCACATTGATACCCCCCATTTGCCAAGGTAGATGCCCAAGCACTTAGTGTGTCCAGGTCTGCTTGCAATTATGAGTATCTTTCCTAGATTGCACTACCTGAATAGCTATGGTGTCATCTGCCAAAAAATCGAAACCTGCTATTGATTCTTCCACTATATTGTAATAAATACATTAAATAAGAGAGGACCTAATATGTGCCCTTGCGGCACACCACTCACAAAATGGAGACACTCAGAGTTGGAGTAATTTACCACCACTCTTTTGAGTACGATCCAGCAAGCAGTTTTTTAATACAATTACACAATGTTATATCTAACCCAGTGAGTGGATTTATAATTTACCCAACAACGCTTATTGCGAATACAGTGTCAGATGCCTCTTGCAAAGTCTAATAAAAACACAATATCCACAGCTTTCCCGCTATCCAGACTTCTACTTCACTCTTCATACAAAAGAAATCAGATTGGTTCTGACAGCTTTGCCCTTAGTATAATCCATGCTGGCTCAATCACTAATTATATTGTGTTTGTCAACATGCTCTGTATATAGTTCCCTTATGAGTCCTCAACATTTTCCCACAAACAGATGTTAAAATTAATGGTATAATAAATTACCTGGGCAAGACTTGGAACCCTTTTTTGAAGATGGGAACTACATTTCGCCTTGCGCCAGTCCTCCTGGTACTATATCAAGTTCACCAGGGAATCTCTAAATATCATGTACATAGGAGGCACAGAGTATAACCGATGATGAGCTCTTTAGACTCTTGGGTGAATGCGATCAGGGCCTGGAGCCTTGTTTACATTCAGTTTTATTTAACTTGGCTTTGACTTTTTCTACACTGAGCCAATTAATTATAGCAAGATGATGTATTAACAGTACTGGCACCACCTACTTTGCCTTTGGGCCCCCCCCCATAAACTACTTTTTCATTGATGTATTAGAGTGAAAACTTTTAGTTCCTCTGCCTCTCTTGGGCACCCGTGACCGCTCCCCATCACGGTTTTAAGGGTTTTTGCTCTGCTTTGCTTTTGGTATTTATATGCTTAAAGAATTTCTTAGGGTTAGTCTTGCAGTCCTTGGCCACCTGCCTTTCATTTTGAATTTTAGCCTCAGGTTTGTTAGAGAACATTAATGAACAAACAGCATCATGAAAACCAAGGAACACACCAGATAGCTCCGGCATAAAGTTGTGTTGCAGAGTTAGGTTTTAAAAAAATAGTCCAAGTTCTGAACATCTCACAGAGCATTGTTTAATCGATCACCCGAAAATAGACGGAGTATGGCATAGCTGCTAACCTACCGAGACATGGCTGACCACTTAATCTGACAGCCCAGACAAAGAGAGCACTAATTGGAGAAGCAATCAAGAAGTCAAAGGTCACTCTGAAGTAGTTCAAGAGTGACATGTATGAACTTGGAGCAGACTCACGAGTTCTAAATCACTTTTTCTTAGTGTAGAAGAGATGAGAGTGTTAAATGTAGGCTCATACATCTTTCGTGTGGTATGCCTAGCATAGCATATTTTTGGTGCATTTTTGGCACATTTAAAAGTGTTGTTTCTGGTGCAGAGCGTACCAAGTTTTGCTGCAAGACTGTTTATACATCTATAATGCAGGGCTATTACAGGTTTTTTGCCTGAAAGCATGCCAGAAAACTGGCGGAGCCCCATTCACACATGTTGCCCCTAGTGTTCTTTATACTCCATATCACAGCTGGAGGTAGTGGAACCTCTGGACCACCACATGCGATGGCGTAAGCCACGCCAGGGAGCGGAATCTAAGTAGGTCCTGATTTTCACCAGAGCAAAGCGGGGATGGACTTGCTGCGGCGGGAGTCTACCAGGTCGTTACCCCTGACGTGACTTGCTTGCGGAGGCAGCCAAGGTGTAGCGTGGTACAAAATCGGAAGGCAAGGGCTTATAGTCGGGGACAGGCGGGTTTTGGTCAGGGCAGGCGGCAATGGTTCATGGTCGTGGATATGCAGGAAGGTCAGGGCAGGTGGCAAGATTCGTGGTTGAGGGACGGAGGCAAACGGTACGGTACACGGTAAACAGAACAAGGCTACAGGAACACTTTCATAATAGGCAATGGGCACTAAAGATCCGGCAGGGTAACCAGGAAGAGGCAGGCTTAAATATGGGCAGTGGCTGGCAATAGCCAATTACCAGTGCGCTGGCCTATTAAATCTAACACTGCCGGCACCCGCGCGCCCCAGGGAGCGGGGCCACATGCGCTGCGGGACAGAGACTGCAGCAGGAGCGTGGCCGGGTAAGTACACAGGGGGACAAGCAGGGGAATGAGCGCGCCCGCAACCCGACATGCGGGTCGCGGCGCCACTCGGCAGTGGGGCACGAATGCGCCCGCGACCCAGGATGAGGGTCGCAGGGGCATCTGTGACAGTATCCCCCCCTTTGGCCTCCCCCTCTTTCTGACCTGAAGGAATCTCCAGATAACATTATGGTCCAGAATATTGTCCTCTGGTTCCCAGGACCTCTCTTCGGGCCCGAACCCCTTCCAGTCAATGAGAAAAAGGCGCTTCCCTCTGACCGTTTTCATATCCAGAATCTCCTTTACAGTAAAGACATTGGTGGCGTCAGCCTCAGGAGTGGAAGGAGCAACTTTTCGAGAAAAACGATTTAGGATGACCGGTTTCAGAAGAGAGACATGGAAGGAGCATAGTGGGAGGAAGGCGGAGCTTGTAGGCCACTGGGTTTATGCGCTTCAGCACCTCAAACGGATCCAAAAACCAGGGACCAAGCTTATAGCTGGGGCTCTTGAGGCGTACATACTTCGCCGACAACCACACCTTGTCACCAGGAGATAAGTGGGAGATGGTCTTCGCTTTTTGTCAGCCTGTATCTTAGAACGAGCAGAAGCCAGGAGTAGAGACTTTTGTGTCTTATTCTGTCTGATTCCAGACGGCTGTTAGGTCCCGGACCAACTCGTCCATGCCTGGAACCTCGGAGGGCACCGGGAGGGGGAGAGGTGGGCGCGGATGTCGTCCGTAGACAATGAAGAAGGGAGCGGCACCGGCAGATTCTGAGTCTAAGGAGTTATAGGAGAACTCAGCCCAAGGTAGCAGGTTAGACCAATCACCCTGACGTGCGGAGACGAAGTGTTGCAGATAGCAGCCCAGAGTCTGATTAACCCTCTCCACTTGCCCGTTAGACTAAGGATGGTAGGCCGAAGAGAAGTCCAGTTTCCCTTGCGGTTGGCCACAGAGGGAGTGCCAGAACCGGGAAACAAATTGGACTCCCCGATCAGAAACAATGTGCTGAGGAAGCCCATGTAGTCAGAAGATTTGTTGAAAGAACTGACCGGCAAGGCGAGGAGGAGAGGGTAGACCTGGCAGAGGAACAAAGTGAGACATTTTGGAGAACCGGTCCGTGACCACGACCACCCAGATAACGGTATTCCCAGAGGAAAGCGGGAGGTCAGTAATAAAGTCCATAGCCACGTGGGTCCAGGGACAGCTGGGAATCGGCAGTTGCTGAAGCTGGCCTGCCGTCTTGAGACGAGGCAACTTGTTACGGGCACAGGAAGTGCAAGATTCCACGAACTCTCGAAAATCTAGGACCGGGCCAGGCCAGGCCACCAATAAAAATGGGAGATAACTGAGCAAAATTTCTGCACCCCTGGGTGCCCAGCCACACGAGAGCAATGACCCCAAGACAGTATCCGTAGAGCCGGGCGTACGTAAGTCTTGCCAGGAGGAATTAGTTGTAGGTCAACGGGCACAGCAGAAATCAGCCGATCTGGAGGAATGATGTGCCGTGGAGCGGGGTCGTCCCCAATCACATCAGAGGCACGGGAGAGGGCATCGGCCTTGACATTCTTCTCGTCGGGCGGAAATGGATCAAAAAATCGAACTGGGAAAAGAAGAGAGACCAGCGGGCTTGGCGCGGATTAAGACGTTGGGCTGTTTGAAGATATAGGAGCTTCTTGTGGTCAGTGTAGATGTTGAACGAGTGACGAGCACCCTCCAAGAGATAGCGCCATTCCTCCAGGGCCAGCTTGATGGCCAGTAATTCCCGGTCGCCAATGGAGTAGTTTCTCTCTGCGGCAGAAAAGGTTTTAGATAAAAACCCGCATGTGAGGGTCTTGCCTTTTGGCCCTTTTTGGGTGAGCACAGCCCCGGCCCCCACCGAGGAGGCGTCGACCTCTAGAAAAAATAGTTTCTCTGTGTCCGGCTGGGAGAGTACAGGTGCAGAGGCGAAAGCAGACTTCAATTTAGAAAAGGCTTCTTCTGCCGCTGGTGGCCACAGCTTGGGATTACTATTCTTCTTGGTTAACATCACTATAGGCGACACCAGCGAGGAAAAATGTGGCATGAACTGCCTATATTAATTGACGAAGCCCAGCAATCTTGGCAGACAGTTTCATGGGATCCATCTGCAGACCCTGGTCCAAAATAATGGAGCCGAGAAAGGGGAGACTTGTCTTGTAAATGAGGCACTTCTCGAGCTTGTCATACACATGGTTAGCACGTAAACGCCTGAGAACTTGTCGCACATGGACCTGGTAGGATTCTGGATCAGGTGAAAAGATCAGGATGTCATCCAGATAGACGACCACAGGTGTACAGGAGGTCTCTGAAGATGTCATTGACAAACTCCTTGAAGACTGCAGGGGCATTACAGAGTCCGAAGGTCATGATCAGGTACTCGAAGTGCCCATCTCGAGTATTGAAGGCCGTCTTCCATTCATCTCCTTCACGAATCCGAATAAGGTTTTAAGCTCCTCATAGGTCCAGTTCGGAGAAAATCTTGGCTCCACGGAGCCGGTCAAAAAGCTCGGTAATCAACGGCAAGGGGTATCGATTCTTTATGGTTATCTTGTTGAGACCGCGGTAATCGATACATGGACGTAGAGATAAATCCTTCTTCGTTACGAAAAAGAACCCGGCACCAGCCGGAGAGGAGGATTTACGAATAAACATCTTCTGGAGATTCTCCTTGATGTAGGCGGACATAGCCAAGGTCTCAGCAGAGACTGATGGTAAACCCTGCCCCGTGGAGGAGATGTTCCGGGCAGAAGGTCAATAGGGCAGTCGTAGGGGCGATGTGGAGGCAAGGTCTCTGCTTGCTTCTCGGAGAAGACGTCAGCATACTCTTGATATGGCATGGGAAGATCCGCCAGAGGCTTAGACAGTACTGGAGAAGCGGTAAGCACCGGACGAGGTGCCACCAAACAGCGAGAACGACATTCTGGCCCCCAACGCAAGACTTTGTCCGTCTGCCAGTTGAGCACCGGAGCATGGCACTGCAATGACGGAAGACCCAGAAGGATGGATGAGGAAGACCGTGGTAACACGTAAAACGTAAGTCTCTCCTTATGAAGTGCCCCCACTTGAAGAAACAGAGGCTCAGTACGGTAGCGGACTGGATCGCTGAGGATCTCCCCACTGACAGAGGAGATGGCCAGAGGTTTCTCCAGGCGGACCACGGGGAGATTATGCTGAGACACCAAAGCAGCGTCCAAGAAATTTCCAGCCGACCCGGAGTCCAAGAAGGCTGAGGCTTGAAAGTGGGTACCAGACCCAGTGCCGACTAGGATGAGGAGAGGGGTTGCTCACACCTAGGGAGGCCAGGCCTCTCCCACAAAGCCTAGGTGCGCTCGTTTCCCGGACTTTGCGGATGGAGCGGGCAACCCCTTAGGAGATGTTCAGGGCTGCCGCAGTAGAGACATAGGTTCTCCGTACGTAGTTGGTTAAGTTCCTTCGGAGTCAGGTGGGCCCTGTCCACTTGCATGGCTTCTTCCACGGCTGGCTGGGAATGAGGCAGTGGAGGCCGTAGAAACACCGGTGCAAGATGAGGTAGACGACGTGTTCGGACCGGTTCATGCTCTTGGCAGAGCTTCTCACGTCTCTCCGAGAAACGGATATCAATCTAGGTCGACAGATGGATGAATTCACTTAACGAAGACGGAGCTTCCCGGGTGGAGAGAGCATCATTAATCTGGCTGGAGAGGCCCTTCTTGAACAGTGCACAGTGCTGCATCATTCCAAGCGGAATCTAAGTAGGTCCCGGTGTTCACCAGAGCCCGCCGCAAAACGGGATGGACTTGCTGCGGCGGGAGTCTACCAGGTCGCTACCTCTGACGTGACTTGATTGTGGAGGCAGCGAGGTGTAGCGTGGTACAAAATCAGAAGGCAGGCTCGTAGTCGGGGACAGGCAGGTTGGTCAGGGCAGGCGGCAATGGTTCGTGGTCGTGGACAGGCAGGAAGGTCAGGCAGGCGGCAAGATTCATTGTCGAGGGACGGAGGCAAACGGTACGGTACACGGTAATCAGAACAAGGCTAAAGGAACGCTTTCTCAATAGGCAATGGGCACTAAAGATCCTGCAGGGTAACCAGGAAGAGGCAGGCTTAAATAGTGGCAGCGGCCGGCAATAGCCAATTACCGGTGCGTTGGCCCTTTAAATTTAACACTGCCGGTGCGCACGCCCCCTAGGGAGCGAGGCAGCGCGCGCCACGGATCAGAGACTGCAGCTGGAGCATGGCCGGGTAAGTACACAGGGGGACAAGCAGGGGAATGAGCACGCATGTCGGGTCGCGGCTCCGCTCGGCAGCGGGGCACGGATGCTCCCGTGACCTGGGATGAGGGTTGCAGGGGCATCCGTGACACGCCTCTCCTTGACACAGCCATATGCCAATCCTGGAAGGACTTAGTGGATTTATAAGCTACCTTCATGTAGGCCTTGTGAGTAGAATGAAGTCCTGCCACCTTCAGTCACCAATGCCAGCAATTTTTCCCAAGGAGTTTATAGCATATCTTGTTAATATAGCATACATTGAAAGATATAAGATAATTCCAGTATATTTTTGCAGTTATAGTTGAGAATATTATTTCTACTTTTTCTAGAGCGATAGTGTAGGACTGTGTTTCTGATTTCCCTGTAAAAATATATATTGGGGCACATTTCTCAAGGCAGTTGTGCCAGAATTCTGCCACAGTTTTACACCCCATTTTTTATGTTTTAGACAGTTTCTAGACACTTTTGCATTTCTTTCGATAAAGAGGTGTTTCCTCAATAAAAGGTTGTGGTTTCACTTTAACGGATTCGACACTGTGCGGCAAAAATGCACCAAAATTTGGGCTCAGTTAGTGGCATAAAGTAAGTCAGTAAATGATGTAAAGTTAGACTAGACACTTTTAAACTTCGCCATATTTATGAACACTATGATAAATGTGGCGCATTGTAAGACTGTCTAGTCTAACTTAAAACTGTTTAAGACACTATTGAAATATCTGCACCATTTTGCTTGAGGAACTTAGTTGTAGTACTTACAATGTTTTTAGGAATTCGGGACTCAATACTGTGTTTCTTAACATCCAAGTAATTTGTTCTTTTTTCAGCTCTCTATCATTGAGCACTATCATGTGCAGTGTTGTGCTGTGTACCTATCTGCTTAGTCATACAAATTCCATTCTGGTTTTATGCCTTGCCATTCACAGTGCATAAGACTAGTTCTTGGATGACAAATTATACTCTTCAGTTCTCTCTTAGAGCTTAAAATGTGTCCTTTGCAATATGTTACCCTGCATCTAGAGGAGACACTTGAGACAAGTAACCACGTGCTTTTTTTGTGGTTTTTTTGTGTATGACTGAAACTGTGCTATCCCAGCAGTAGGTCCTATATTTCATCAGCAGTTATGTTGCTGCATTTTAATGTCTATGTCCCAGGCTAACATGTCATGCCTGAATGGATTTCTGATGATCAAGCTGACTGGCAACTTAGCTTCACTGCCTCTACATTTTGACTGTTTGCTGTTCCCTCAGCTGGATTTCTGAGCCATGCTAAATCGTGCATATTTTGCCTCTGAAATAAATAGAATATTGTGCTACTAGATGTTTGACAGATAAGGATCTTCTGTCCAGTCATAGACCTTCTGTTTCGCTTGCTCATGCCATTCTTAGGGATAATATGGTGCAAATATTTTCTCTATCTTCTCAACATCTAAGAAAGATCCTCAGGACAACCATCTGCAAGCCCTGTCTACCAGATTTGAAACTGATTTAAAAATTCTTCTTTTAACTTACAATATGTTTCAAACCAGTTCAACTTCAACTATTTAACAAGATTAATCAATATGTTTAACATATTGTAGAATTTCACACCATGCAGCATTTACATAATTCACAAATGTATATTTCCTAGGACTTATGAATATTCTGGAAGCTATGGTACAATAAAAGATAATAATGGCTTTAAGGGTTTTTTCATCTCAGAGTTTTATGGCATATTAACAGGACATGTCATGAACATCCAATAGGTAGGGCTCTTCTTAAAGGGGTTTTGCCAGGATGTGCCTTATCTGCTAAGAAGCATATGTAAACAAGCCAGGAGCTGAGAGAGAGACAGAAAGCCAGAGAACAGAGCTGCATAAGGGATCGTGTGAAATGTTCACTGAAATAATCAAACTACAACTTGTGGATTCTGTATACAAAAGACAACAGCTTTCTCCACAGCAGCTTCTTCATGTTCTCTGTCATCAGATAAAGCAGGGATTTACTCAGATAATCACACTACAACTAGTTTATTCTGTATACAAAAGAAAACATATTTCTAACCGGTGCCTTGAAAACTTCTGCAGCTCAGTCTCATCAGATAAGAAGCTTTCTCTGCTCAAGGCTGTATCTAGTAGAAGCTTTGAAGTAACTAAGGGCAGGTAAGGCAGCCTGTAGCTCTCTCAGGCTGCACTTTTTGTAATCACATATATTTAGAAAAGTGATTAAAAACCCATTTTGGAGGATCCCACGTCAACATTACATCATGGCAAAACCCCTTTAAACCTCATCCTCACTTGTTCTGCTAGAATGAAGAGGTCACTGCTTGTGTGTGGTTCTATCTGTTCCAACTACAGCCGAGAACAGTTACATAGCTGTACTCAGAAATCCCATTGAAATGAATGGTGAGAGCTACACATGGATGTCTACCTCTTCGTTTTATGCAACCATAGCACAAGTGATAACAGATCTTGTGGACCCCTATTTTTAACACAGTTGTAGGTCCCACCTTGTGAACTCACATCTATCAGAAATGTATGTTGCTATCTTGTCAACATGCCATAAATACCTGCGATGGGAATACCCTTTGAAGTTCTTATTTAAAATAGGTTTAGATGCATACCTTTAGTAAAATCTTAGACTGAGTCATGAAAATGTTTTCAGCCTCATTCCTATGTTTTCTTCCTCCACTGTAGAAAAAGCTAGCTACTCCCTATTCAGCTAACACTGATATTTAATTAGGAATATAGATTGAGCTTGATGGACCTGTGTCTTGAGATTTCCGAAACATCGCAACAGTATGCAGCACGAAGCTGGTTAGCTCGCGTCTACAGCTCAGCTATTGGATTACATCTCTTACAAAATATGCATGAATATGCTTGAAGACAGCAACATTGTATAGCTAAGTACTGGCTTGTTTACTATTATCTTTGTGACGATTTGGCATATGTTGGCATTGATGCTAGAAATGCATATACCATGCACATTATAAATTAAGAAAATATTTTGATAATACAAGTATTTTGCACAGCTTCTGCTTATTGGAAGTAATACCAAGGAGGATGGGTCAACTCCTATGAAGTTACTGTGATATCTAGCCAGTACATGAGAAGGTAAACACGGCACATGTGTATATTACTATAGTTCTACTATACTGTCTGACTACTAGGAAAACCAATGGGTGGAGGACCAGCCTCTGTGTTATACAGTGACATAGAAATGAACTCACAGTAATGTAAACAGCTGGACAGCATCCAGAATTCTAATAATTTGATTGCTTTGTACAAGCCCCAACAAGGAATCGTTCAATTGCCCCCAAATAAATGAACAAAGTAAAGATGGTGAACATTACTTATGTCTCAATGCAATAAGTGTATGCATAATGTATGGCATATTCCATCTTTACTTCAAATGTAAGAGAAATTAACTCAGTGACAGCTAACGGTTGAACGAAAGAGTTGTCAAGTAGCTACTTCCTCTTCTAGAAAACTAAAGCAGAATTACCAGTGATCTGATTGTTAAACTGAGAGAAAGACAATATGCTATCACTGCAGGTAAAGTTTAAGGTCAAGGTCACTTTTGTATCGACTATTATTATTTTAGATTTAGCTGGATTAATGCAGTTAACTAGTTCAACCATCTTCAGCGATAATAATTGCAACCACTTTTCACAATTTAACATTGGTCTTTCACATTGGTGTTGGTCTAAACTTTACTGCACCATAAGTACAATGTTGGACACAAGGGTTGTGGGGTGACACTAGACAGTGATGGACCTTCTGAGCAGCAGAATACAGATGTAATGATCCTGGTGCACTGTGATAACCATGAGTACATTGTCATTAAGTCAAATTAACACTTGGAGCATCTGTATGTTCAATGTTTGCCATTAACAACACATAGTTACACAATTCACATGTCTAGTGTACAGCAGACTGATTACTCTACATTAAAGCTGGTCATGTATTAATGTCATCCACATTTGTTGCACATGTAATGTATATGGTGGTCCTGATTCTCCCTCAACAGATAACATTAAAGGAGATCTCAGGCAGATGGATTTATGTTGCCTAATCATTCTGTTCCTATAGGATATGAACCCCCAACAGCAGAGTTGGTACTGACTTACCTTTGCTTTCCCCTTTCAGAACAGATACATTCACTTATAATGGAGCGAGGGGCCAAGGAGCTTCAAAGCTGTAGCGGCAGAAGACAGGTAAATTTGTATTTTTAATTTCTTCAAGTGGAAAGCCCCTTTAACTTTTGTCCCTAGCAAAACAAAATTAAATTAACTGTACATGATAATGATGGCTCAGTACTGAGTTCCTGAGTTCAAATCCCACCAAGGACAGCCTCTGCAAGGAATTTGTATGTTCTCCCCATGTTTTCCTAGGTTTCTTTCGATTCCTCCGTTTTCCCTGACATCTCAAAAACATATTGATAAGTTTATTCAGAATTTAGATTATTTGTTATTATTCACATGGGTTTTGTCCCCTTTGGGGCGTACAATCTCTGTACAGCGCTGTGGAATATATTAGTGCAATATAAAATAATTGTGGTTCATTTCAGTTGCATCTGAAAACCAGTAAAATTAGTTGCACAATTAAACAAAATATCAAAATTCACCTTCAATCAAAATGAGATCTCTTTATTCCGACCTGTAAGTTTTGACAGTAGAGTAGAGGATGTCTGAAAAGATCAGGTATGCTCAAGAAATGTGTGACATTGAACTTTGACTTTGTCTAATCTTCTTTTGATCAGGAAGTTTTGTCCTTTGTAAAACTAGACACAGTATAAGCCACCACAGTGTTTGTAAGGGAATATTCACACGGCTTAAGTTGCCACGTATTTCGACATGCATTTCACCGCATATTACATTTTATACATGACGAAATGCGCGCTGCAATTACGGTAATTCATAGCTCTCATAGAGAGCTATGGGTTACACGTCGTCTCCCCGCGCGTACAATACGATCGTGGGGGGAGAATTGACATGTGAATTGTTAGCGGTGCTTATGCGCCGCTGATATAGCATGTCAATGGGGCTGACTCCCAGCTAGCCCCCCCTCCCCCGTGCTTCAGAATTACGCGCTTCCAAAATACCCGGCATATTGCAGCGCGTACTATAAACGCCACAATAAGCCATGTGAACATACCCTTACACAACAATGTAATGACATAGTTTTCTTTGCTTATAAATAGAGGTGAAATTATCAAACTTTGTTTCCTAATTTAATCCCAGGGCACAGGCAAAACAAAAAATTTAAACCAGAGTATGTGCTCCTCATTTTGTGCAGTAATTTCGTTTGTTTGATCCTCTTTGCATTTGTACCTTTATAAATGGAAATACGTTACCAGTACTGTAAGGAACGTTCATCCAAAGCTTAATTTATAAATTTAAAATAATCATGTCATGAGACCTGGTGAAATACTTAAAATAACTCTTATATACTAAATCAATACTAAAGAGCCTGAGGTGGAGTTTGATGCTTTTGGACTATCCTTCACCTATTACCTTAGTAAAAAGATAATCAAGAAAAAACAATCAAAACTTTCCAATCTATGATGTTTTTCAGTTTGTCACTAATTCCTAGATATTTGCTTGCTGTCTGTGAGAAAATGTGTAAACATTCAATGCAGAAAACTTGCACATGCTTAGATCTCCTTTCAACTAACAAATACACTACTCACACAAAGTTAGGGATATTTGGCTTTTGGTTGAAATTTCAGGACATCTTGATTTCTTTTTTTAAATGAACTAAAAGAGACCATCTCTTAACTTTAGAATACACATGTCCAACTGTTCAATGTTTCAGTACTTTTTATACAAATTGCTGATCTCTAACAAGGAGCTTAATAGCAAATTTCACAAGGTGTTTGATCCAGGAATCGGCCAATTAATTTAGGGGACCAATTTAAATTGGGATTTAAACAGTCCTCTTCATCATGCTGTTCACATTTTGACATCTTGAGATCAGAACAACACTTTACAATTGATCAACAGTACTTTGCCATTGTGAGGCTTCAAGCAGGATGCCCTCAGACGGAAGTGGCCACTGAGCTTAGAGTGTCACAGAGTGTCATCAGCAGGTTGCAACAGAAATAGAGAGAGACTGGAAAAGTCACAGAAAAGCAATGAAGTGGACGTCGTTTGGTTACATCACATACTGATGACCACTTTACTGTAAACTATGCCTTGTGGAATTTGATCATGAATGCCACACAACTCTAATCACATTTAAGGGAGGTGAGAGGCAACCAAGTGTCATGTCAGACTATTCATAACTGTTTTCATCAGCATGCTAGAAATCTTATGGATCAAGACACAGGCAGTGGAGAGGATGGGCGTAATTGTTACAGGGCTCCTGTCACGATGGCATCACTCACCATACCTCTCATGCCCTGTCCTGGGACCAAAACAGTTAAGAGAGGGAATCCTGCAGCTTGACTTGGTGTTACTACTCCTGGGGCACTCTCCATCATGGTGGTTGTAGTACTCCCCTGCTGTTGTGCAATGTTACTGTGAGATGCCCATGATGTTTAAAAGCAGGAACGTTGAAACATAATGACTTGACCTATTGTTTACCAGCGAAATGTTTAAAACAGCATTCCTGAATTCCATCATGTTACAGTACTTTCTTAACTTGAGCCCACACCAGCAGCAGGCTATCATCCCTTTAAAATCACTTATCAAGTCCCTTTGGAATCCCAGCTTAGACCTGAGGAGCTGACAGAATAGAGCCCCAGGAGAACTGGTGATTCACTACTCTCTTTAGATTAAGTATGAAACTAAAAAGAGTACTTGTCCTTATCCCTGGAGAAACTGGATTGGTATACAAGCCAGGCCAGAAGCATCAATCTGGACATCATTTGTGCGTCAGGTCAGGCGTGGAATGAACTGATCCCAATCTGACTGGTTGCAGCTTCCTCCCAGATATGTCTTTAAAATCCACAGGCATAGGAATCTGTGACTAAGAAATATAGTACTGGGCCTGTCAGCTGCAGTATGAGAAATACCAAGGCTTCAAGAGTTAAGTCACACCTTCCATTCTAATTCATAGGCTTCTCTCCTTAGAACTAGAGCAAAAGCTCTCTGCTTTGTCTGCTACTTCTAGAAAACACATTACTTTTCCCTAAGGCCAAGTTATTACCTTATTAGTTTATATTTGAATGTGTAATGTACATAAAGGATTAACCCGTGCGCAAATGGTTAATCTTGTACATTACAGATGACCTGATCCCACCACCAGGCACAGGAATAATTTTCTTGCATGGGCCATGGATCATCTATGTTGGATGAGGGAATAGTGGTTCTCAGTGCTGTTCAGTGGTGAAAATCTATTCACTCCGTGCAAAAATTATGGCCACCAACGATTCTGGAGACATCAAGGAGAGTACTATTTATTAGCTAGGTCAGGTTCCAGTGAGGTACCCTTGCTGGTTCTCTAGCATGCAGACCATGCTGATGTAAACACCTCCTTTAAATGTGCCTGGAGATGGATGCATTCATCATCCGGTTCAGCAGAGCATTTTTTTTACAATGAAGCAGTCATTGGTGTGTGATGTAGCCAAAGGATGTCCACTTCTTTGCCTTTCTCGGACGGTTTCAGTCTCTCTGTATCTCTGTTGCAACCTGTTGATGACACTGTGACATTCTAAGCTCAGTCGACACCCGTCTGAGAGCATCCTGCTTGAAGCCTTGCAATGGCGAGGTACTGTAGATAGTAAGGTTTGTCTTGGTCTCATGATGTCAAAATGTCAACAGCATTAGGAGGAGGACTGTTTAAATCCCAATTCAAATTGGTCCCCTAAATTAATTAGACAATTCAGGGATCAAACACTTTTTGTGAATTTTGCCATTAAACTCCTTCTAAGAGAACAGCAAGTTGTGTAAAAAGTACTGAAACACCGATCAGCTGGACATGTGCATTCTAAAGTTAAGAGATGGTCTCATTTAGTTCATTTAAAAAAAATTCCAAAAAAAACTTTATGTTCATCTTGAAATTTCAACCAAAAAAACAAATATCATATATTCAACACCCAAGAACAGGTTATATCTTAAGTGATTCTCAGTTAAAAGAATATTTTATTAGCAAATATAGTAAAAACAGTATTGATACTTAAACCATAATTGCAGGCATGAAAAACACAATAAAGATGGGAGTCAAGAAATAGAAAAAAAATGTATGAACAAATTCATGAATAATAGAATCCTGGTATTAAAAGCATACAAAACATCATCAGGTAAGACAAGTCCATATTCAGTATAAGTATGAATAATAAAATATAATCCTAGAAAGTGTAGAAATTGTTTGGTTAAATCCATATAAACGCACTGTAGCATATGTCAAGGAGCAAGTAAGCTAGTAAAAATGTATATATGTAATATAAAAACCAGGAAACATGAGGCAGATTTCCTGGTCTGTACATTTAACATTTTTATTGGATTATTTGTGCTTGCCATCTGCTTTAGTTTTTTTTATTTAACCAAACTATTACATACACTTTCAAGGTTTATATTTGGGCATTTATGCACATACTGAGCATGGACTTGAATTAATAGACGATGTTTGTATGCTATACATTTCAGGACACTATTATTGATGAATTTGTTACATGTTTTTATTTCCTATTTTCTACCCTCCACCTTTTTTTTTATTTTTCATTCCCACTATTATATTTTTACTGTAATAACTGTTTTATAATGTTTGCTAATGAAATAATCTTTTAACTAATAGTTGCTCTGGATCAGGCCCACACAAGATATGGCCAGCAGTTGCCCACAATGTGGTGGGCTCATGCTATCCTCACCCCAAAAGTGACCTGTACCGCCCAGTTTTGGGGTGTTTCAAGGCAACCCAGGGTGGTCTCATTGGGCCTGAGGGCAATCCTGGGTGGTTTTTAGCCCCTATATCTTGAAAAGTTTTGCATGCCCGCTTTGGATGTTGACGGTTCCTTGCTTTTGGGTATTGAATTGATTAAATTGTGGAACAGCACCTTTGTTATTGTGTAGTTGAGTTGTATCCATAACAAATGGTTGAAGTTGTATTCAGTTTTAGTAGTTCTCTGTGAATCTGGATTGGGGATGGACATTATGTAGCAAATTACTGAAGAGATTTTTGCAGCTGCAGATGTATATAGGTTTTACTAGATTTGATACAATTGTAACTACTTCTCATAAGAGAGTAGGACTAAGGCTTGGTTCACATCTGAGTCGGAGATTCTGTGAAAGGAATTTATCCCACTATTGAATGTCTTCCTTTTAGCCTTAAATAGATTAGACAAAGCATGTGCTTGAAATACTAAAGTTACATACTTACTCTAAGAATGAGGTTATATAAAGTTTATATAAGTAGAAAAGCAGCAAGTATGAGTATAAATGTAGGGGCGAGACAGGGCCTCATGAGCCTTGGTTCAAAACTTCAGCTTGGGCCCTCCTTCCTATGAATAATGGCTTTGGGCCACTACATGTTAAAAGGTTTTTCTCACTTTGCAGTTTCACAGGGCGCTTGAGCCTCACACTGCCTATTAAGGCTGTGGGTGGTTCTATAGCAATTATTGGTATATCAGCACTTTATTCTCAGCTCTTCTTATTTCAGTGATATGACTGCAGAAAATTTAGGGCGACGTGTATGAACGGGGCTATGAAAGAAGTATAGCGTCTTTTCAGCCCGACATCTAGCGAAGCCCAGTTCGCAATTTGAAAACGCCTGCACGCCAAAATCAGGCACATTACAGAGCGTCCGTGGCACTTTGTAATGCGCATGATTTCGTGGGGTGAGCGGGAGGTGGGGAAAACTAGAACCGTACGAAGCTATAGATTTATAGCTTCAGTACGGCAATTCCAGGCGCATTACTGCTGGAACAGGTAAACCACTTTCAAAGCAAGAAGTGCTCATAAAAAGTTAAAGAAGCTAATCTTGTTAAGACTCTGCTCCATCAAATTATGGTGATGTCACTCCCTGCTCTCTGTCTAATCAGAAATTGAGATATGGATGGTAACCTAGAGACACTTGTGTGCAGATAAAATCTCCCTTACCTTCTGACCAAGGCAATATCAAAAAAGCTATGTATTTAGTAAAAATCTTCATCTACCATTCCAAAGATGTTGAAAGCTAATCATTGTAGTGAGAAAACCCCTTTAAAAACAGGTTCCCTACTTGGCATGACAAATGCCTGCAGTGTAGCATGCTGTGGAAAATTATTTCTACTCAAAGAGGTTGTTTTGTATAAAGTGTATGCTGTCTAGATCTGCATGCAGGTTTACACGTTAATGAATAATAAAGTAACTCATACTTTATTAATCTCAAATAGAGTAAATTATGAAAAATTATAGTGAACCTATTATTTTGTTTATCCTACCACCCAAATGAATCCAATAGTCTATAGAAACAAGGACAGCTTCAGATTTATATAAATCCTTAGGCTCTACATACTGAAATTTCCTTTACCCACCAAATATACTGTACACTAATAAAACTACCATTGGCACTAGGTTTTTTGGAGTTTTTTCTTTTTCTTTTTTTTAATTACATGAATATAAATCTCATGCCAAACAATGTTGAAAAACGTGTCAAAGATGTGAACATACCTTAAGGCATAGTTGCCAACTTTTGAAAATGAAAAAGCAGGAGACATTAGTGGGCGGCGCGCTACGCAAAGATTTGCATGTACACGCCCATCTTTGCGGTATGCCACGCCCCTTCAAAAAAGCCACACCCACTCCAACTAACTGCATAACGGCTTTGGAAGAAAGCCAGGTAGATGCCCTTATAGCCAGGTAGTAGCCCCCCATAACCAGGTAGTGCCCCTTACAAGCTGGTAGATGCCCCTTGTAGCCAGTAGATGCCCCTCTGTAGCCAGTAGATGCCCCCCTTTGTTAGCCAGGTAGGTGCCCCCATTGTTAGCCAGGTAGGTGCCCCCACTGTTAGCCAGGTAGGTGCCCCCATTGTTAGCCAGGTAGGTGCCCCCATTGTTAGCCAGGTAGGGCCCCCTCTGTTGCCAGGTAGTGCCCCCATCTGTTTGCCAGGTAGTGCCCCATCTGTTAGCCAGGTAGTGCCCCCTCTGTTGCCAGATAGTGCCCCCTCTGTTGCCAGGTAGTGCCCCCTCTGTTGCCAGGTAGTGCCCCCTCTGTTGCCAGGTAGTGCCCCCCTTTGTTGCCAGGTAGTGCCCCCATTGTTGCCAGTGATGCCCCCATTGTTGCCAGTAGATGTCCCCTCTGTTGCCAGGTGATGCCCCCTCTGTTGCCAGGTAGTGCCCCCTCTGTTGCAGGTAGTGCCCCCTTTGTTGCCAGGTAGTGCCCCCATTGCTGCCAGGTAGATGTCCCCTCTGTTGCCAGGTAGTGCCCCTCTGTTGCCAGGCAGTGCCCCCTCTGTTGCCAGGTAGATGTCCCCTCTGTTGCCAGGTAGTGCCCCCTTTGTTGCCAGGTAGTGCCCCCTCTGTTGCCAGGTAGTGCCCCCTCTGTTGCCAGGTAGTGCCCCCATTGTTGCCAGGTAGAGCCCCCTAAAGCTAATAAAAATAAAATAATAAAATCCACTTACCTCACCAGGCTCCTGCAGCACGGCCGCTCCTGCCCGATCTCTTCAGCGGCGCAGGGGGAAGTGAGAGCAGCCGCGCGTCACTCCCCTGCAGCCGCGCGTCACTTCCCCCTGCGCCGCTGACCTGTATGCACGGCGCGCACAGACGCCGTACATACAGGGGGAGGAGGGAGGAGGGAGCGATCCCTCCTGCCTCCTCCCTGCACAGTGAGACCGCGGGCGGGGTGAGCGGACGCTGCGGCCGCTTCACCCGCCTGTAGGAGCGGTCCGGCGGCGCAAGTGTAGCGCACCAGCGGCGGGAGGAATGCCAACTCCCCCGGGAGGGCGGGAGGGGACCCCAAATAGTGGCACCCCCCCGCCAAAAACGGGAGAGTTGGCATGTATGCCTTAAGGGCAAGTCCACAAGGAAAGAACTTTGCTGTGTATTTACAGTGAAATCCATGGCTGACTGCTTCATCACATGTGGACTTAACCTAAGATGAAGAGAGGCATGCAGCAAATTGGTAATTTAAGACTTTCGCTGCTAGATTGTTATGCACTGTATTTCTTCAGACAAAATAATTTTTTTCTACAGTCCACAGATTCATAACATTTTAAGTTTCAAGTCAATAACATTTCATTAAAAGAAACTAGAAGTATGCAGAATATAATATACATAAGCTAGTATTCAATTTTAATTAAGTTTGGTAGTGGTAGTACATATTTCTATGCTATTTGTTGTTTTGGGATGTTCATTTATTTTTTGGAAATATTGGAGCAGTTGTTTTATTTTAAAGTTTATTAAAATGATCAATAAAGTAAAAATTAAATTAAAAATAAAAAAAAAATTAAAAATGTAAGGAGGTAAAATCGCCATAGTCTGAGAGCCATAACTTTTTTATTTTTCTGTGTATGGAGTTGTGTAGGGGCTTGTTTTTTGCGGGATGAGATGCCGTTTTTATTGGTATCACTTTTGGGGTACAAGACTTTTTGATCAGTTTTAAATCCGTTTTTTGGAAGACAGGGTGAAGAAAATACTGCAATCCTAGTAGTGTTTTTTATTTTTAATTTTAACAGCACTCACTGTGCAGTATCCATGACCAGTTAGCTTTACTCTCTGGGTCGATTAGATTACGGCGGTACCCTATTTATATAGTTTTTTTTAATTTTGAAGCACTTAAAAAAAAAAAGTGTTTTTATTGTTTTAAATAATAATTATGCATCGCTGTATTCATATAGCCAAAACTTTTTTATTTCCCATATAAATAGCTTTTTAAGGACCTTTTGTTTTGCGGGATGAACTGAAGGTTTAATTGGTACAACTTTGGCATTTATATGAGTTTTTGATCGCTTTTTATTCCACTTTATATGCTGCAGGATGTACAAAAATCGCAATTCTGTGACTGTTTTTTGTTTTTGTTTTTACGGCGTTCACCTTACGGGTTAATTAACATGACAGATTTATAGGGTGGGTCGTTACGCACGCCGTGATACCAAATATGGGTACTTTATTTATTTTTTTATCTTTTTTGGGGCGATTGGCGTTTGTAAAGGGGAAAAGGGAGGTGTACGTGTTTTTCTTTTTTGTGTTTGTGCTTTACTTTTTTTACTTTTTTTTTTACTTTTTCACATTTTTTTTACTTTTCCCCAGTGGGGATTTGTAACAGCAAATCCCCACTGGGGAAAAGCAATCGTTAGATTGCTGTTTGAATAGGAGACCTGTGCACAGCGTTACTGCTGTGCACAGGTCGCCATGGCAACTACTGACACCATGCCCACCATGCATGGTGGGCATGGTGACGTCACCAGACTACCCGGATGCTTTCAGAAAGCATCCGGGGAGTCCGGTAAGAGACCAGCGAGCGGCATCCCCGCCGCTTGCTGCGCCGGATCGGAGGCAGCAGGAGCTCACTCCTGCTGCCTACGCCTTCATTATCGCAGCCATGACAGGCTGAATGAAGCGTTAATCACCCGCGGCCGGAGCTCACTCTGGCCGGGGGTGATGTGGCATGGAGCCAGCGGTAATTTCCCGCTGGTTCCATGTCGCGATCGTGCGCGGCGTGCACGCAAGCCCGTGCGATCGCCAGGACGTATGCATACGTCCATTTGCGGGAAGTCCCTTCCCGCTAGGGCGTATGCATACGTCCATTAGGAGTTTCAGCTACTAAACATGTGCCACCCTGTTTTTAAAGGGACCAAAAGCAATTGGACAAATTAAATAATTGCAAATTAAATGGTAATTTATATTACTTGGTTGAAAACCCTTTGTTGGCAATGACTGCCTGAAGTCTTGAACTCCTCCTCCTCCTCCTTCTTAATGCTCTACCAGGCCCCTCCTGCAGTGGTTTTAAGTTTCTGTTTGTTTGTGGACCTTTCTGTCTGAAGTTTAGTCTTTAACAAGTGAAATGCATGCTCAATTGGGTTGAAATCAGGTGACTGACTTGGTCAATCACGAATATTCCACTTCTTTGCTTTAATAAACTCCTGGGTTGCTTTGGCTGCCTGCGAGATGTCTTGACAGACTAGGAGATCTTCTAGGACTAAGGAATTCTCCGCTAGAATAACTGAAGTCACAAGCAGGGAAACAGATGGATGGGATTTCACTAGATGGGCAGGTTTGAGGCAACAAGAATGGTATTGATTGCCCCATTGGATAACTTCACCTGTTTTCTAATCCAATGACGGACCGTGAAGCTGGAACCATGGAAGACCAAGTTGAATTGAAGCAAAGGAACTAGCCAGAACGTAGAAAGTTATTTCCTCCTTGTGGGAATTCCAGGCTTGAAGATACAGAGGCTCGGTATGTTAGAGTACTGGTTCCTTTAGAATAATTGATGGAGGAGAAATGCAGTGGTTTATCCACAGGGGAGACAGGCAGGCAAAACTTGTCTAGCAGAGACAGGTGGATAAAGCTCCCAGAAGAACCAGACTCCAGCAGGAAAGGAACTTGAAACAAAGAATCAGAAGAAACACTGAGAGTGTCCGGTGTGGTCAGATGAGAAACAGAAGTGTCTCCACCCAGGGTAGCCTCACCCACAAGATCATGGCACTGAGGTTTCCGATGCGGATTGGGCAGTTTTTCAGAAGGGGCTTGACACTGCCATAGTATAAGCACGGGTTCCGACTTCAACGGCGAGTGTGTTCCTTCGAAGTTAGATGCATATGGTTCACCTGCATAGATTCGTCTTGAGGTAAAGCAGCTGCATGGTGAGAAAGACTTGGGGAGACAGGTACAAAGCGAGGTGACTTACGAGGTCGGAAGGGCATTTGCTGCTGGTGAAGATCTAGCTCTCTCTCTGCAAATCGAATGTCGATCTTGGTAGCCAGAGCAATGATGCCATCCAGGTTTCTTGGTAGGTCACGAACGGCCAACTCATCCTTGATACACCCTGCGGGGTCCTCCAAGAAGGCTGCAAAACAAAGGTCTCATTGTTCCAAGCAAGTTCCCAAGCCAAAGTGTGGAACTGGATGGTATATTGGCCCACCGTAGAATCGCCTTGACATGAAC
Source organism: Phyllomedusa bahiana (assembly GCA_025379985.1). Lineage (NCBI taxonomy): Eukaryota > Metazoa > Chordata > Amphibia > Anura > Hylidae > Phyllomedusa > Phyllomedusa bahiana. The sequence continues at coordinate 38,759 of JAODAL010020865.1, read as the reverse complement.
GGAGCAAAGCAGAAGTTGTTGCGCTCAGGTTGTTTAAATATTTTTCGGAAGGCACACAAAAACTCCTGTAGATCGAGTGACAGTGGGTCCCCTCTCTCCCAGAGAGGTTAGGCCCAGTCCAAGGCTTCACCTATGAGCAGGCTGATGATAAAAGCCACCTTGGCTCTACCTGACATGTATTGGTGTACTAGGACCTCAAAGTGGATGGTACACTGGCTGATAAACCCGCAACATGAAGTCGTTTCTCCATACTAACGGGCAGGCAGCAGCAGATTCAGGCTTGGACTGGTCATGACAGAGGGTGACAGAGCTATTACAGATAGTGGAGCAGGTGTAGGTGCCAGTTCAGTCACAACATCATCCAGACAAGCAGTAGTTTCTGGAAAAGATGCTCCAGGTGGATGCCATAACTATGGCTGCCAGGTGCTGGATATCTATATACATTCCAAAATCAGTAGCACACTATCAACTGAAGAAGCTATCAAAGGGGACATAGGAATTTTTGAAAAGGCATTTCTGCTATCTAGAATACATGAAAAAAACTTTTGAGGTTCTCAGTTCACACTGTTGATCAAAACTGCTTAAGCCACCTCCGATCTTCAACGGGACCTCAGGCAGATGGTCCCACACTATTGTTACCTCTCGTTTGGGTCCTATTCAGACCTCCATAATCCAGGGAATGAAGGTACCAGCTTACAAATACACTGCACTGATTAAAAAACCTATGAAGGTGGGTGGAGTGCAAAAAACCAAAATGGAGGCAGCCACTCCTCCCCATATAGACTAGAAACAATATATGGTTCTGCACATCAAAAAACATTTTTGAAAAAAAATGAGCATAGGTGCAAACTGGTGTGCTGTAATATACATATACATTCCAAAATCAGTAACACACAATCAACTAAAGAAGAAGTGCAGTGTACTTGTAAGCTGGTACCTTCATTCCCTGGATTATGGAGGTCTGAATAGGACCCAAACGAGAGGTAACAATAGTGTGGGACCACCTGCCTGAGGTCCCGTTGAAGTTCGGAGGTGGGTTAAGCAGTTTTGATCAAAAGTGTGAACTGAGAACCTCAAAAGTTTTTTCATGTATTCTAGATAGCAGAAATACTTTTTCAAAAATTCCTATGTCCCCTTTGATAGCTTCTTTAGTTGATAGTGTGCTACTGATTTTGGAATGTATATGTATATTATAGCCCACCAGTGTGCACCTAGGCTAATTTTTTTCAAAAATGTTTTTTTGATGTGCAGAACCATATATTGTTTCTAGTCTATATGGGGAGGAGTGGCTGCCTCCATTTTGTTTTTTTGCACTCCACCCACCTTCACAGGCTTTTAAATCAGTGCAGTGTACTTGTAATCTGGTCCCTCTATTCCCTGGATTATGGAGGTCTGAATAGGACCCAAATGAGAGGTAACAATAGTGTAGGATCACCTGCCTGAGGTCCCGTTTGAAGTTCGGAGGTGGCTTAAGCAGTCTTGATCAAAAGTGTGAACTGAGAACCTCAAAAGTTTTTTCATGTATTCTAGATAGCAGAAATGCTTTTTCAAAAATTCCTATGTCCCTTTTGATAGCTTCTTAAGTTGATAGTGTGCTACTGATTTGGAATGTATATGTATATTACAGCCCATCAGTGTGCACCTATGCTCATTTTATTCAAAAATGTTTTTTTGATGTGCAGAACCATATATTGTTTCAGGTGCTGGATATCTAGCAGGGTCACATCAGTTGGATCCATGGTCAGTTCATACTACTGTATATGCATTGACACAATGCAAGCCAGGTATTTGTGGATCACTGTGTACCGTATGTCGGCTTCCAACTGCGGCTCACTGTTGGGAAATACAACTCCAGTAAGTTTTATAATCTATACAGTGGGATATGGGAGTTGTGTTCCCAACAGCTGGAGGCATTGGGATGCTGTGTAGATATTATAGATTTGGAGACCACGCTAGAAAGAGTCCCAGGCAGGTAATGGACTGGCATAGTGGCAGATAACAGCAGGAATAAACTGGTGCAATGGCAGGAACAACAGTTAGGGGCCGTTTACATGGCAAGTGCCAAATACCGGTCGGTTATGCGACCGGTATTTGCACTGTTTTGCGGCCGTCCCAACAGCTGTGGGGAGGGACGGCTTTTCTCCACGATGAGCGGAGAAAAGCCCTCCCCTTTCACATTGAGATGCACATATTCTGTCTGGAAACCATCAACGAACTGACACTGAGGCAGAGGCAGAAAGTTCCTTATAACACAAAAGGTCACAGGTCATTGGCCAGGTAATTGTGACATTGTCATGCACGAGCATTAGGGGGTGCACGTGCATGTCCTGGATGCCAGGGAACAGGAGCGAGGACAGGTGAGCTGTATCTGCTGACAGATGCTAACGATGCAGCAGAAGACACAGCAGCAGGTACACGGTCCGCTGCGACCCCTGCACAAGGAGCTGTAACAGGGACAAAAGCAGAGGCACGGACACATCCGTGGTCCAAGGCAGGGACTGTGGCATGCAGCGTGACAATATACAAGCATAAGTTCTTCCTTCTTGTAACCTCCATGCATGAAGTGTCTCTACTGAATGAAGTACCTGAATGAAGTACACACAAGGCTTCAGCCTTTTTCGATATGCCATCCTATATGGGGGCATAGATATGGCCACAAGCAACTGAAGGTTCATGTGTCCTCACCCTTACAATGTCAAGGCCAACTCAAAGAGGTTACTGCCCTGCACACAAGAGCTTAACAACTGCAATACCACCACACACATTTGCCTCCATTTACATACCAATCAATCTCTGCACACAATAACTCTGCACAGTCTATCCTTTTATTACCCTGCAGGTTTTCCCTGACTCCCTTTAATTATTATTATTTATTTTAATTCCATCCCACTGAAGTGATTTCTGTTTCTTTGTGTTCCCTATTTTTTCCTGCCTAGGAGTCATAATTTGTTTAATTTTTCTTTCAATGAAGATGAGGGTTTGTTTTTTGAGGGACGAGTTGTACTTTTTAATGTTACCATTGACTGTATTTTGAACTTGTAATATTTTGTACATGTTTTTATATTTTGAAAAGATATTTTTATTAAACTCTTTATTAATTCATTTTTATTTCCCTGAGGGCAGCGGTTCCCAACCTTTTTCCCACTGGGGAAATGCATGCCAATGCATGCCAATTTTTCCATGGCATGGTGGGGGTGTGGTTATCGGGGGTGTGGTTATTAGGGGCGGCGTTATGCAGTGGGTTGGAGGTTTAGAATCACACACACAAAAAAAAAAAACAACACAAAGTGTATGCTGTCATTTAGTGGTATAGCATGGGGTAACCAGTATTTTATAACTGAAGACTGATTATCGCTTTTGGGGTCTGTATTAAATTATAAATATACATAGTAATCTGCTCTGTTATTAATATATATCCCCCCTGTAGAAATGAAGATCTAATAGCCCGAAGTAATGATAGACTACACTCACGGACCACTTTGCTTGGTTGCGCCATGCTGTCAACGGGGAGGGACCGCCCTTTTCCTTCAGAAACCCTCCCTTTTCAATTTTCATTTTTTTGGAAACATCAACAAGGTGACTGAGGCGATCCCAAATTCGTAACCAAAAGGGCCAAAGGTTTTGGGCCAGAAAATTGTGCCCCATCATGACACCACAGCACCCAGCCTGGATCCGTTGAACAAGCAGGAAATGTGTATCTGCTGACAATGCTAGTTGACGGCCAAATTCCCCTGACCCTACAAATTCCAAAAGTCGAGGCAGACAATCGAGAAATTTCATCAGACCAAGCAAGTTTTTCCAATCTTGTAACTTCCTCAATTCTCTATAAATTTGAGTCCAATTGGAAGTCCTAAAAGGTTCCCTTTCTTCTAGCTCCAAGGGTGGCCCCCTGTATCCACCCTAAGCAACTGAGTTCAAAGTTCCCTCCCCCTTGCTTCAGAGGCTCTTCTCCCCTGACACTAGTTTAACAGGTGCAATACCACACTTTGCTCTTTCATATCATCTCTGCACCAATTCTGCCCATTCTCCTTTTATACCTCAGGCCCTGACTCAATAAGTCATTTATTTTACTTCCTCCACTGAAGATTTTTTCTTTTTGTACCCATTCTTTTAACTCCTAGAGATGATTTGTTTAAATTTCCCAGGAAAGAGAGTTGTTTTGAAATACTTTAATGACCAGTTCTGTACCTGAACTAATTTTTGTACGTTTTAAAAAGGATACTCAAATTTCACCTTTTTTCTTCCCCATACGAAACTCGGTTTGCTGAAAGGGTTATCATGAACCATTTCTACACTAAATGACTGATTTCCGCCTGGGGGATTATACTGTTATAAATTATATTTTAACGCCATTTATATACAGCTGTATAATAATAAATATGGCCGAGAAAGTGTCTATATATGCCCCTGTAGTAATAACAAATAATTATAAGCCCCCTGTCGTAATGATAAATAATTATAAGCTCCCTGTAGTAATAATAAATTAGAGCCCCCCTGGATGGCTAATAATTATCGCCCCCCTGTAGTGCGAATAAATAAATAGAGCCCCCCGGTAGTTATAATAATTTTGGCCCTCTGTCGTGATGATAAATAATTATAGCCCCCTATAGTGATAATAAATTATAACCCCCCTGTGGTGATGATAACTAATTATAGGCCCCCTGTAGTTATAGTAAATGAGAGCCCCCTGTAGTTATAGTAAATGAGAGCCCCCCTGTAGTTATAAATGAGAGCCCCTGTAGTTTGTAAATGAGAGACCCCCGTAGTTATAGTAAATAGACCCCCCCCCCGTATTTATAGAAAATAGACCCCCCCCCCTGTAGTTATATTAAATGAGAGCCCCCTGTAGTTATAGTAAATGAGAGCCCATTCTGTAGTTATAGTAAATGAGAGCAACCCCCCCGGTCCCTGCGACGCTGCTTCCTCCAGGGCCCGGCGTACGGCGAGATCGTGCGGCACAGGGGGTGTGACGACACCTCTGCATCATCCCCCCTGCGTCGCTGCTCTGTAGATGCGGCCCTCAGTGAGTGCCGCATCTACAGAGATAGGGTAAGCAGGGGCGGCTCATTTCCATCCCTGTTTCTCTCTGCAGCCGCGCACCGCGCGCAGATGTTAACTCTGCGCGGCCGGATTACAACGGCCGTGTAGAGCAGATTTCCGACCGCCCGGACTAAAGTCACCGGGTGGCCGGCATCAGATGTAGCCAGCGCCGCGGACCGGAAGCGGATATGCCACGGCTCGGTGCCGCTCCGCGGACCAGCGGTTGGGGACCCCTGCCATTTGGGTACATGCTAATTGGCATGATCGCTTTTACACTGTTCTGTAAAACTAATATATTGCAGAATATTGTACAAATATGAGTATTGTGCTATTCCTGCCTATGCCTGGGCTGACTTCTGTCTTGGCTACAGACTCTATGCTAGGGACGGGCTGCACCAAAATGGGGAGGGGGCAGCTGTATCGGGAGACAAAATGGCCAGGAATTTGGAGGAATATTTAAACTAGGGACTGGAAGGGGAGGGTAACTACAAAGATAGTGTGCAAGTTAGTGACGATAGAGAGCTAGGAATTAGGAAACAGGGGGTGGAGTGGAGGGAGGGGGCTAGCAATAGTTAAAAAGAAAAGGGATAAAGGAATAAAAACCGCAAAATCTCTAAATTGCATGCTGACCAATGCTAGGAGTCTCACCAACAAAATAAATGAACTAGAATTATTAATTGCTGAAGAAAAATATGACATAGTATGGATGACAGAGACATGGCTGTATGAGAGCTATGACTGGGCGGTTAACTTACAGGGTTACAGTTTAGTTAGAAGAGATCGTAAACACCGGAAGGGGGGAGGTTTATGTCTCTATGTAAAATCCTGTCTGAAGCCAACACTGCGGGAAGATAAAAATACAGGAAATGAGCATGTGGAATCATTATGGTTAGATATACATAACAATAATATAATTCTATATATTCTATATAATGCTATAGGCCCCCAAATATAACAGAACCAATGGAAGATGTACTCCTCAGGCAAATACATGAGGTGGCTAATCAGAATGAAGTTGTTATTATGGGTGACTTTAACTACCCAGACATAAATTGGGAAACTGAAACCTGTAGCTTTCATAAAGGAAACATGTTTTTGTCAATAACTAAAGATAATTACCTTTCCCAAATGGTGTAGCAACCTACTAGAGGATGGCCCTTCTAGATTTAATATTCACTAATAGACCTGACAGAGTAACAAAGTTTCAGGTTGGGGGACACCTAGGAAATAGTGATCACAATATAATAAATTTCTATTTATCCTTCAATAGAGTTTTCATTCGAGGAGCCACAAAAACACTGAATTTCAGGACTGATTAATTAATTAATTTAATCTGCTTAGAGAGACCATAAACCATATTGACTTGGACAAGGTGTTTAAAAATAACAGAAAAAATAATAATTTGGAGATCTTTAAAAACTTCTTATGCACCCACTTTGAGAGGTACATACCTTATGGTAATAAAATAATTAGAAGTAGTAAAAACCCTATGTGGATCAACAGAGATGTAATGGAGGCAAATAACAAAAAGAAAACATTTCAGCTACTAAAACAGGAGGGCAGTGAGAAGGCACTAATCTATAAGGAAAAAATAAAATATGTAAAATAATGATAAAGGTAGCAAAGCTAGAGACAGAAAGACATATTGCCATAGAAAGTAATGTTGACCCTTTGAAAAGTAGTGAGGGAGATATTGTGGAGAGCGATGAGAAGAAAGCAAACCTATTAAACAATTTTTTCTCCACTGTATTTACCCAGGAAGGTGCCCTTTCCGTTATGACAAGGATGAGGAAACTCCACCTTAAAATTTCTTTCTAAACCAGGAAAATCACCCCGTTTTAAAGAATTTTAAAATAGACAAATCACCAGGTCCTGATGGTGTACACACAAGTGTCCTAAGGAAGTTAAAGGGGTTTTCTTATCACTTATTTTCACAGAATTGAGCTGCTTCTGTCTGTTACAGCTTCAAGTCCTCCAAGTGGGCGTGTCTTCCCTCACTGAAGATTAGTGACATCATCATTCTGTGAGCAGTGGAAAGGGAAAGATGTCCAAGCCTGCAATTCCTGCAGTTTCTTTTTTCTTTAAATCCAGCTGTCAGTTTCCCCTCCCAGGCGCACAGGCCCCTTTGTAACCAAACACCTGCCTTGCGTAATCAGTTATACATACACCTAATGAGAAAAAAATGGGGGATGCCCTTACCCCCCCTTTGTTATCAGGCAGGAGGTAGAGGGGGAGAAAACTGATAAAGCTTTGTTATTGGGGGATTTATAAGCTGTGTTTATAAAGGAGTGAATCTAGCAGCTAGAGACTCAGTAATTGCCCAAATCCTTCACATAGGCCTGGGACATGAACATAGAGCAGCTCAGAGTCTTTATTATACAGGCACTTTCAGGTTAGAAAGCTTAGGCACCTAGCTTCACTTTCATTTTCCACAGCTCAGAAGGGAGTAAGCACACAGTGTAGGCAGCCAATCACAGCACAGGGGGTGTGCCCCATATAGGGCACGTGTCCCAACCGGCTGAATGAAATATCATTCAGCCAATCACAGATAAGTTTTAGGTGTAGAAAACAGATTAGCTATTCTGTATACTAAATGATTTATATAACAAACCAATTTTCAAAAGTGCTATTTTTTCTTTTCCATCATTTGAGAATATCTTTGTAGCGAGAAAACCCCTTTTGTAATTCATAGATAGGCCCCGGCACGGGGGACCCGCAGCCCCAGGTTTGGGGGGCCACCCCTGTCCCCTCGCGCCCCCCCCACCGGACGATGGCCCTGAAACAGAATTGAAAAAAAGTTTTATAGTTTGATAATCATTTAAATTTTTGGGGGTTTCCCTCTTTCTTCTTCAAATTAAATTTGTAATACTCGTATGAATTTTCTGACTAGGATCAAGGAAATTTTTTGTTCCCCCCTCACATCAAAATATTTGTCAAGGGGCATTTTGGTCGACCGTGGCATTTAAAACACTAGCGCTGCTTTTTTTAAGGTTATTAATTAGGTAACAAGGCAATGTCAAGTATTATTTTTATTTTTTGGTAGATGGGGGTGTCATGATTTTAAAAAAATTTAAATGGTTTTTCATTAAAACACTGTTTTGGATTGAAACCTATATTTTATGCATATACTTATCTTTTTTTGGGATTTAATAGCATACCTTCTCTGTATGATCACCCTATCCCCCTTTAAAAAACATGTCAGTCCATAATAAAGGTTTCTAATCTTTTGAAAAATCAAGTGCTTTGTTATTTTTGAAGGGCCCGGGGAACAAGGGGTTGCTAAAAAAGGGATATCTACATCATTTTTCTTTTTGAAAATGCCTAATCACCACTCTCACCTCCAAGACTGCCATTCATCTTTACAACTCTTAATTGGGGACTATTGCACAACTACAAAAAAAATTAAAGGGATTTGCATCATCAAGTAGGGGACCCGAAACCCTGCCCTACTCTTCCTTCACAACTAAAACCAAGATAAGGGATGTTTTGAAAATTTTTTTTACGTTCTGGTTTTTTTTCAGAAAGGGGGGGCCGGCCCTTTTCAATTTCTGATGACCCCCTCCTTCAATGTGAAAGTCAAAGGGAAGAGGAACGTGGATCCTGCGTCACCTGCAAATTTTAACCCCCCTTCGAGACAGAAGAAAGTACCACTGCTCGCTACTCTCCCCTCCTGTAAAGCCAGACATGAACCAGAAGAAACCTGAGCTCTACCCCCCCCAGACGGGGCTTTGCCATAAGCCATCACCAAAAGACCAGCTGGGGGAATAAAAGTGTTACCCTTCCATCCGTAAAAAAAAGAAGATCGAACCCCCCCGTCAATAAATTACTTGGCCCCAACCCGCCAAGATTTTGGGGGGCTAGTATTTGGGAAAGGGTTGGTTTGGTTCTTTTTGCGCCCTTTTCACAGGAAATTTTCACTGCTCGCACAGCCGAAATTACTATCCCAAACAGGGCAAAATGCCCACAGGTGAAGTGGGATGATAACACTTTTCCTGGAACCAAAAAACACTCGTCATATTAATTGCTTTGAAATTTTCTTGCAACCTAAGGGATATGGGGCTAGGGCATTAAGGTGTTATGCAAATAGAATCTGTAAGAGGGTTTTAAACAGAATTACATGAACATTTACATGAACAAAAAAATTTACTTAAATTGCAAAAAACCCCCAACCAAACACACTTTTAAAAGGGATTGCGGGTAACCACACTTTCACCGTACTCACAATCATGCCTTCATAGCTACCCCCCTGTTCCCCAGAAGAACTCTTTTAGGAAAAAATGACACTTACACCTTCCCGGTAATTTTTAGCTTACAGGGTTTGATAATCACAAGTTTCTTTTCCCATGAGGATGGGCATCACCCCCTTGGTGGGTTTTCTGTCTTTACCCTTTCAAATAAACCCCAATTTCTTATCCATATGGGGTGGGTTCAACTCCTCTTTAATTTTCGGGTGAACACCACAAACACAGATTTTGGGGGCATTTCCCCTAGATTTGGGCCTTTTAAAAAAGTTTTTTTTGCACAAAAAGGATTTTTTTTTACATTAATGTTCTTCCCCTAACAAAAAAAAACTTTTTTTTTTTTAAAGCATTCACTAATTTAGGAGGTGACCACATTGTTTTTTTAAACAATAGGTTTTTTTTTCCTTAGCACATAGTTTTTTTTGCCAAGACATGCAATAATAAAAGAAACGGGATAACCCAAACCTTTGATCAAGTTTAATCCAGAAATCATCATAACCAAAGGAATACACAACCACACAAACAATGAAAGTAAGGATCATTGACAAAATTATGATCAATTTTTGATGACATTTAAGATTTAAGGTTCTACATAAAAAAGTTTTTACATGTTTCAGGGTAAAATAAGAGGCCCACAGTAAAGGGGTTTTCCAGCTAACCCCTCAATTTGTTTCAGTGGGCAACTCTGGGGGTTCAGCGGAATACCCCCATCACACCCAAATTTTTTTTTATTTTCCTTACACTGGTCTTGACAAAGGAAAACGGGATACTCATGAGAAAAATTTCAAAGGGGGGCCCCAAAAGGTCCAAAGACAAAATGCATAATATTAACATTGATAAGCTGTGGGGTAACCCAAAAAAAAACAGCCCTTTTTTGATAACACAGGGTACATGTATTGGAATTAAAAGATTTAAAATTATCAAGAGAGGATAAACAGAATTAAAAAAGTTTGATAGTTTGAAACATTTTTAATTTTTGGCTTCCACTTTTTTCTTCAAACTTAAATCTTTGTGGAAAAATTTTTTAAAATTTTTTGACTAGGATACAAGGGCATTTCTGTTCGCTCACACAAATATTGGTCTAAGAGGCATTTGTCTGACCGTGGCATTTGAATAACGGGCATAGCGCCTTATTTTAAAGGTTTTTAATTTTGGTAACTAAGGCAGATGTAGAGATTCATTTTTTTTTTGGTAGATGGGGGGTGTCTGATTTTAATAAATTTAAAGGTTTCTTTACATTAAACACTGATTGGATTTTAACCTATATCTTATGCAAAATACTTATCTTTGATTGGATTGTAATATGCCACCTTTTCCCGTAGTCACGCCTATACCCTTTAAAAAATCATGTCATCCATAATAAAGGGTTCTAATCTTTTTAATAGAATCACAGTGCATGTTTTGTTTTAAGGGCCGTGGGGGAAAAGAAGGTGCTAAAAAAGGGGGAACTACATCAGCGCCGCGCTCCGCATATTGGGGCCCCGGACGCACTCCTTCCCTGGGAGCCCCAAAACTTACCCACCCCCCTCCCCCTCCCCACATGCCTCGCCGGGTGCTGCGCGCGCCCCCCCGTCCCCCAGGGGCACGGGCAGCTCTTTCCCGATTTAAAGGGCCAGCGTGGGGTAATTGGGGTTAGTTGCCCCCTGCGGTCCATATATGGTACCACCCTCCGGGACTTTTCCCCGCTGGATCTATTGTGCCCCAGCCTTTAGAGAAAGCATTTCCCTGTGCGTCCAGTGTCTTCTATGTTCTGACCCTTCGCCTATGTCCTTGACCACGAATTTTTGCCCCCCTGCCCTGACCTTTTGCCCGTCTTTTGACTACTTTTTTTTGGGTGTTACAATTCCCCCGGGTACATCTCTGAAACCTCCCCGGGCCCCCCCGCAACTAGTCCCGCTAAGGGTAAACCGGGTAGGACCCCGCCACAGCAATTCCATCCCGTTTTGAAAACAGGCCAGGTAAAACCCGGGGAAACCTACTTAGACCCGCCCCTGGCACGGTTTATCACCCCCCCGCCTCGGGGGGTCCCATAGGATCCATTACTCCACCGTTACAGTTAGATCCGGCCTTTGGTTTCCCCCCAAGGTGCCTCGGGCCCATATTGGCGGCCCCTCACTTTCCATTGTTGCCCACACCCGCGGGGCAAAATTTCGCAACAGGCTCAGAAAATTGGACCAGCTGTCGACATGGTCCCGCCCAGCTTTCATGTCTAAAGCACAGCCACCCCTCCCCCGGGGTTTCCCCTAAAAACCCCCTTCTACTCCATTGGCTACTGTGGCCCCCAAAGCTTCGACTTCCTCAAACCACCCAAAGTTCGAGGGGAACCAAAACTCACAGGGTTTCATCCCCCCAATTTTCCCCCATGCAAAACGACTTATGGCCGACCATTTCCCCCACGGGAAGGTCAAGAGGGCTTCGGGCAGTCTATTTTCCCCCGGGAAGGCCCGGGCGGGCAACCCCTCTTTGGGACAGAAACGACCCCATGACCGCAGACCTACAGGCCTTCCTTCAAGAAATCCGTAGCGTCTTTGAGGAACCAGCGCCGTTCAATTTCGCACCCTGGCTTCGGTGCTCTCCTGGAACAACGCAGCTCTTTGCGCCACCTTCAAGAAGGGTCTATCCAGCAAATAAAAGGGAAGGGCACGGGAAAAATAAGCCCTTTCCCTTCCTTGCTGAATACCCCCACCCCACCTGGCCACCCCTTTGATGTGCTTTTCCCCGAGAGACAGGAGGAGCTCCACCACAGAGAGACGCCGTACATCCCGCGGGGTTAGCTCGACTGGCCCCATTTATTCTAAAGGCCCACACGGGCGGTTTCCCCACAGCTGCCAGTAAAGGAACCCATGCGGTGTACCGGTCCATTATCAAAAAGGGAGCTGTCCCGCGGGGCGGAGAATCTATCCGGTATTGCCTACCCGGGGGTCTTTCCCCCGAGTCTGCCGAAACATCCCAGTTTCCCGGGAAACGTTTGGGCACCTAATGCGGGGGAGAGGTGTCCCTATGGCAAAATTTTCCCTCCCCAGACGGCACCCGCTGGTAGTCACGATGGACGCTGGCCCTTTTTTCAGGTCCCGCCTCCCGGGCCCGGTCTGCCGGGAATTTCATCCATACCCCCCGGTATCCCCGTTATCGCCTGCCCGGGTCCAGCTGGGAAAAACCTTTTGGGATTTCATGGGTCAGGGGGGAGCTTCTAGCGATTCCCCAGAAATGTCCCAAGCCTGCCCCTCCAGGGGGGGGGCCCTGCACAAAGAGAAGTCTCCTTCTTTGTGTACCTTGGTCATCCTGGGCATCCCGGGGGGCTTCCATGGCTGCGGTCATCCCCCCTACCCCCGACGGGGACGGTGAAATCATGCTTTGGGGGCCCAATTGCCAAAAACTCTGTTTGGCGCCCTTTCCCCTGGTCGTGCCATTTCTCCCATCCCCCCCCAAAAACCTCTGCCAGGCCGCCAGCTGAACCCCAGGACTTTGCGATGTTTCTGGGAGAAACGGCGAGACGCTGCCGCCCCAAGGGCCCATATTTTCCGTTTCGACCTTCCCCGGGGACCATCCCCCTCGGGAGGGTCATCCTTTTGTTGGGGTGCCGGACTCGGGAAAGGGGCCTACATACAGAGAACTTGCAAAAGGGCTTTTTTTCGCAATCTTTTTCTTCAGCCAGTTTCTTCTTTTTAAAAAAAAGGTGGTTTCTCTCCCCCTTTGCATCTTCCCGGGGGTTAAGATCACCGTGAAGAATCGTTATCCATTGCCTCTGATTTCCGAGCTTTTCGACCGGCTCCGGAGAGCCAAGATCTTCCCCAATTTAGACCTGCGGGGAGCATACAACCTCATTAGGATTCAAGAGGGTGAAGAATGGAAGACAGCCTTTAACACACGTGACGGGCACTTTGAGTATTTGGTGATGCCTTTTGGACTATGTAACGCCCCAGCTCTCTTCCAGGAAGTCGTTAACGACATCTTCAGAGACCTCCTTTACACCTGTGTCATCGTCTACCTGGACGACATACTGATTTTTTCACCTGACCCGCAGACCCATCGCTTGCATGTACGCCAGGTACTGAGACGTCTCCGCAGTAATCAACTGTACGCCAAGTTGGAGAAATGCCTGTTTCATCGGACAAGCCTTCCTTTCTTGGGCTACATCGTCTCAGATAAGGGCCTGCAGATGGATCCAGCCAAGTTGACGGCCGTTCTGCAGTGGCCTCGACCAGTCGGTCTTCGGGCTATTCAGCGCTTCTTGGGGTTCGCTAATTACTATCGGCAATTTATTCCCCATTTTTCTACACTGGTGGCACCGATTGTGGCCCTCACTAAGAAGAACGCCAACCCGAAACTCTGGTCACAGGTGGTCGAAAGAGCATTTACGGAGCTTAAGTCGGCTTTTGCCTCCACACCCATCCTGTCTCGTCTGGACCCAGAGAAACCTTTCGCATTAGAAGTGGATGCCTCTTCCGTGGGGGCGGGGGCAGTTCTCACTCTAAAAGGGCCCAAGGGCAGACGTGCGGGTTCTTCTCCAAGACCTGCTCTCCGGCAGAGAAGAATTACACCATCAGGGACCAGGAGTTGTTAGCCATCAAGATGGCTCTGGAGGAATGGCGCCATCTCCTGGAAGGAGCTCGTCATCCAATTGAGGTATACACAGATCACAAAAATCCTCAGTATCTCCAGTCAGCTCAACGTCTTAATCCGCACCAGGCCAGGTGGTCGCTGTTCTTCTCACACTTTGACTTCCGGATTCACTTCCACGCAGCAGAAAAGAACGTCAAAGCCGATGCTCTCTCCCGCGCCTCCGATACTATTGGAGAAGAACCCGGTCCTCAGCATATCATACCCCCAGAACGATTGGTTCACGTGGCTCCGGTGGATCTGCAACAGGTTCCTCGGGGTAAGACTTATGTGCGTCCGGCTCTCCGGAGGAGGGTTCTAAAATGGGGGCACTGCTCCCTGGTGGCCGGACCCCCAGACGCACGGAAGACATTTCAGCTGATCTCCCGCATCTATTGGTGGCCGACTCTTGCCAAGGACACAAGAGAATTTGTGGAATTCTGTACCACCTCTGCCCGGGACAAGAAACCCTGTCACGGCCCATCCGGCCTACTGCACCCCTTGTCCACGCCTGATTCACCATGGTCCCAGGTATCGATAGACTTCATCACCGATCTTCCTCCTTCTTCGGGCAATACCGCGATCTGGGTAGTCGCGGACCGGTTTTCGAAGATGGCACATTTCGTCTCGTTGCCAGGCCTACCCTCCACTCCTCAGCTCGCCGCTCTCTTCTTTGAGCACATCTTCCTTCTACACGGTCTCCCACGTCACATCGTCTCGGACCGCAGGGACCAGTTTGTCTCCAAGTTCTGGCGTGCCCTCTGCTCCTGATTACAAGAAAAATTGGACATATCTTTGGCCTCTCACCCGCAATCCAATGGTCAGGTGGAGAGGATTAATCAGATCCTGGGCACGTACCTTCGCCACTTTTTTTCAGCCCGGCAGGATGACTGGTCTAGTTTATTGCCGTGGGCGGAATTTTCCTATAACTCCCTGGACTCAGAATCCACTGGTACTTCCCCTTTCTACATAGTCTATGGACTGCATCCCCGCCCACCCCTCCCACTGTCTTCTGCCTCCGAGGTTCCTGCGGTGGACACTTTGGTCCAGGATATGACTGCCATTTGGGAGCAGACTCGCCAGTCCCTACAGCAAGCTACAGACCGCATGAAGGCCCAGGCGGACAGGAAGAGGAGACTGGCCCCAACTTTTGCACTGGGAGATAAAGTGTGGCTGTCCGCCAAGTATGTCCGGCTCAAAATACCCAGTTATAATTTAGGTCCACGGTTTCTGGGGCCTTTTGAGGTGTTGCAGCGGATCAATCCGGTGGCCTATAAACTTCGGCTCCCTCCTACCATACGGATCCTGAATTCCTTCCATGTCTCCCTGCTGAAACCTGTGGTGCTTAACCGGTTCTCCCCCTCTACTCCTGAGGCCGAGGCATCCAACGTGTTCACGGTGAAAGAAATTCTGGCCATGAAAACTATCCGAGGGAGGCGGCATTTCCTCATCGACTGGGAAGGATTCAGGCCAGAGGAGAGATCTTGGGAGCCAGAGGATAACATCTTGGTCCGGGACCTAGTACAGTAATTCCTTGGTTCCGGGAAGGAGGGGAGGCTTGGGGGGGGATACTGTCTCGAGTGGTCCCGCAGCCCGCACCGTTGGCTGCGGGCACACCCGTGTCCCCTAGGCCCGCCCTCCCCCCCCCACCAGGGCCGCAGCCGCGGACACACTCACTTCCCTGGGAGCCAGCACTTACCCAGCCACGCTCCCGTCCCTGCGCGGCTCTCCGCCAGCTGCTGCGCACGCTCCCGTCCCCTAGGGCACGCGCGCGGCAGCTCTTCCAGATTTAAAGGGCTAGCGCGCCAGTAATTGGTTAAGTGCCGACCGCTGGTCCTATATATTGGTACCACCTCCGGCACCCTCTCGGCGGATCTATTGTGCCCTAGCCTTTAGAGAAAGCGTTTCCATTGTGTGTCCTAGTGTCTTCTAGGTTGCCGACCCTCGAATACGTCTCTTGACCAAGAACCTTTGCCGCCTGCCTTGACCTGTTTGCCTGTCCACAACTACGAGTTTGGTGTTACGATTTGGTACCTCGCTACACCTCGGCTGCCACCGCAAGCTAGTCGCACTAGGGGTAGCGACCTGGTAGGACTCCCCTTACGGCGGGCTCTGGTGAAAACCGGGACCTACTTAGACCCCGCTCCCTGGCGCAGCCATTACCTCCGCCTGCGGTGGTCCAGAGGATCCACTACTCCAGCCGTTACACACCTATGCTTAATATGTATGGACTGTATAGTAACAGGGTATGTCCCAAAGGATTGGGGCATAGCAAATGTGGTGCCAATATTCAAAAAGGGGTCAAAAATTTATCCTGGAAACTATAGTCCACTAAGCTTAACCTCTGTTGTAGGTAAAATGTTTGAAAGCTTTCTTAGACCTGCTATACTGGAGAATCTCACTGAAAATAAATGTATAACTCTGTTCCAGCATGGGTTTATGAAGAATCGGTCCTGTCAAACTAATCTCATCAGCTTCTATGAGGAAGGCACTGGATGTTATATGTATATATTTTTATAAAGCATTTGATACTCTGCCACATAAAAGGTTGATAAGTAAAATGAGAATGCTTGGACTGGTGGAAAATGTTTGCAAGTGGGTAAATAACTGTCTCAGTGATAGAAAACAAAGGGTGGTGATTAACGGTACATACTCAGACAGGATCCCTGTTACTAGTGGGCTACCACAGGGTCAGTATTGGGTGATGTCTGAGCATGTGTGGCCAGGACTGAGGAGCTCTCGTCAGTGCTCGTATCCCCTAGAGATGAGCTGTACACTATGGATAAATAAGGTAGCAGCTTAAATATAATTTAGCACATAATTTTTAATAATGATGAATGGTGAAAATGTTAATCTTTTAATTTGAAAGTTTCCCACGTCAGTTTCACTTTGTAATAAAACCCCTGTAAACATGTAGAAAAAATCAAATAAACATTCTAAAAACATTTCAGTTCTGATTTTGCTTAATCTCAGAGATAAAAAATCAAACACCTCTGTGAACCAGCCCTCGTCTGCTGATAAGTCATACAGTATCTCACAAACGTGAGTACACCCCTCATATTTTTGTAAATATTGTCTTATATCTTTCCATGGGACAACAAAAATAATAAAAGGACTGGGTGGACTGCAATACCCAGAAAGATTAGCAAGATTAGGGTTATTTAGTTTAGAGAAAACACGGCTTCGGGGGACATAATAAATATGTTTAAATATATCAAAGGTCAATATAAAGATCTCTCCTAAGATTTATTTATATCCAGGACTGTATCCAGAACAAGGGGGCATCCTCTATGTGTATAGGAAAGAAAGTTTCTAAACATTCAAAGTGTATAAATAACTTAGAAATAATTAAGAAATTACATCTCAGATGGTATCTCCCTCCAACTCGAGTAGCTCATTTTACCCAACCCAGTTCGGCCCTTTGTTGGAGGGAATGTGGTCAAGTTGGAACCTTACTGCATATGTGGTGGAATTGTCCTATAACTTTTGCTATGTGGGGTCAAGTTGAGGAACTTATTTCTAACCTATTCTCACTCAAGATTACTCTCACCCCGGCCCTAGCGTTACTTGACATAAATTTGGGAGAATTCCCGCCTCTTATTAGGACAGGTCTTTTTCATATCCCAGTAGCAACCAGACTAACCATAGCTAGCCATTGGAAATCTTTGGATGCCCTTTCTATCAAAGAAATTCTAAACAGAGTCAATTACCAATTTAGATGTGAAACTTCACTTGTGATTCCGCCTCATGTTTCATAGTTTCATAGTTTGTAAGGCTGAAAAAAGACGAGACGTCCATCCAGTTCAGCCTGTTGTGCTAAGGTGTTGATCCAGAGGAAGGCAAAAAAAAACAATGAGGTAGAAGCCAATTGTCCTCATTTTAGGGAAAAATTCCTTCCCAACTCCAATCTGGCAATCGGAAAAATCCCTGGATCAATGACCCCTCTCCAGAATCCTAGACACTATAACTTGTTATATTATTATGCTCCAGAAATGCATCCAAACCCATTTTGAACTCTGTTAGTGAATTCACCATGACAAGTTCCTCTGGCAGAGAGTTCCACAGTCTCACTGCTCTTACAGTAAAGAATCCCTTTCTATGTTTATGTAGAAACTTTCGTTCCTCAAGACGTAGAGGATGCCCCCTTGTTCTAGATATAGTCCTGGGTATAAATAAATCTTGGGAGAGATCTCTATATTGACCTTTGATGTATTTAAACATATTTATTATGTCCCCCCGAAGCCGTCTTTTCTCTAAACTAAATAACCCTAATCTTGCTAATCTTTCTGGGTACTGTAGTCCACCCAGTCCTTTTATTATTTTTGTTGCCCGCCTTTGTACCTGTTCAAGCTCTACAATGTCTTTCCTGTGCACTGGTGACCAAAACTGTACACAATATTCCATGTGTGGTCTAACCAGTGACTTGTATAATGGGAGAATAATGTTCTCATCATGTGCCTCTATGCCCCTTCTAATGCACCCCATGATCCTATTTGCCTTGGCAGCTGCTGTCTGACACTGGTTGCTACAGTTAAGTTTACTGTCCACCAGGATTCCCAAGTACTTCTCCATGTCACTTTTACCCAGCGTTTTTCCATTTAACATGTAGTCATGTAATGGATTTTTCCTCCCCATGTTGTTCCCAAAATAAAAGAAAAATGGGAGATATGGACAGATTCCTCCTTCTATGACTCTCTATGACTCTCTACAATGCCCAATTATATTCTATTGTATATGTGAGAGCTTTTGAGTTCTTTGAATGGTAATGATTTTCTTTTTCACATCAACTATATTCAACATGGTGGTGCTCTACTATTGTTATTTTTACCTTTCACCCAATCTTAATTACTGCTTATTGAGAATCTTCAGCTGTAACTTTTGAGAAAGATTGTCTATGGCAATGTTTGTATGTTATTTTTGTTCATACTTACTGTTAAGTATCTTTACAATGTGAAACTGTTTGACTTTACAAAAAATTTCAATACAAATCTCATGTTTAAAAAAAAAAAGGAAAGAAAGTTTCTACATAAACATAAAAAAGGATTCTTTACTGTAAGAGCAGTGAGACTGTGGAACTCTCTGCCACAAGAACTTGTCATGTGAATTCACTAGTGAGTTCAAAAAGGGTCTGGATGCATTTCTAGAGTGCAAAAGTATAATAAGTTATATTGACTAGGATTCTGGAGAAGGGTTGTTGATCCATGGATTTATTCCAATTGCCAGAATGAAGTCGGGAAGGAATTTTTTCCCTAAAATGAAGACAATTGGCTTCTATCTCATGGTGTATTTTGCCTCCCTCCATATCAATACTATAGCACAATAGGCTGAACTGGATGGACGTCTGTCTTTTTTTGGCTTTATAAACTACAGTATATAACTATGTAACGCAAAAGATATGACACTTTGATACAATGTAAAAAAGTCAGTGTACAGCTTGTATAGCAGTGTAAATTTGGTGTGCCCTCAATATAACTCAACATACAGCCATTAATGTCTTAACCGCTGGCAACAAAAGTGAAAATGGACAAATTGTGTCCAATTAGCCATTTTCCCTCAATGGTGTCATGTGTTACAAGGTCTCAGATGTGAATAGGAAGCAGGTGTGTTCAATTTGGTGTTATTGCTCTCACATATTAGTCACTGGAAGTTCAACATGGTACCTCATGAAAAAAACAAACTGTCTGAGAATCTGAAAAAATGAATTGTTGCTCTACATAAAAAAAGAAGATTGCCAACACCTTGAAACTGAGCTGCAGCATGGTGGCCAAGACCATATAACGCTTTAACAAAACAGGTTCCACTCAGAACAGGCCTTGCCATGGTCGACCAAAAAATGTTGAGTGCACGGGATCAGCGTCATATCCAGAGATTGTCTTTTCAAAATAGATGTTTCAGTGCTGCCAGCCTTGCTACAGAGGTTAAAGGGGTGGTGAGTCAGCCTGTCAGTGCCCAGACCATATGCCGCACACTGCATCAAATTGGTCTGCAATACTGTTTCTCAGAAGGATGCCTCTTCTAAAGATGATCCTTGCCCGCAAACAGTTTGCTAAAGACAAGCAGACTAAGGACATTGATTACTGGAATCATGTTCTGTGGTCTGCTGAGATCATGGGGCTGCATGACTGCTGGCAGATGTGGGGAGCTACAGTTCATTGAGTAAACCATGAATGTCAACATGTACTGTGACATACTGAAGCAAAATATGTTCCCCTCCCTTCAGAAACTGGACCACAGGGCAGTATTCCAACATGAGAACAACCCTAAACATACCTCCAATTCGACCACTGCCTTGCTAAAGAAAATGAAGGTAAAGGTGCTGGACTGGTCAAACATGTCTCCAGACCTAAACTCTATTGAGCAGTGGTGTCGCTAGGCAGTTTTATCCGGGGCACATTCCCAGGGTAAAACTGCTGGTGTCCCGGCCTTCCCCGTGCTCCAGGTCAATGTGGTGGGCCCAGACACACATACAGTTGAAGGCTTCCATGGAGCAGAGAGCGTGCACTCACTGTTCCGCGGAGCCTCTGGGATATCCAGCATAGGTGGCATGAGTATGTCATCATGCTGCCTGCACGGTGTGATGACGTCACGCCACCTGTGCCAGAAAGAAGACGGAGACCAGCGGGAGCCTCAGGGAGCAGGAGAAAGGTGAGTACTGTTATTTCTTATTTTATATATGTCATTTTATTGCCTAGCTGTATACTGGGGGCCATATTACCTGCCTAGCTGTATACTGGGCACCATATTAACTGCCTAGCTGTATACTGGGGGACATATTTCCTGCCTATCTATACTGGGGATCCTATTACCTACCTATATGTAATGGGGGCCCGATTATCTATCTATATCTACTGTGGGCCCTATTATCTATATAAACTGGGGACCCAATTACCTATCTATATATTAGGGACCCTATTACCTATCTATATACTGGGGGACCCTATTACCTATCTATATACTGGGGGCCCTATTATCTATATACCGACTGGGGGACCCTATAGCCTTCTTAAATAAACGTAGCCACTCTTTTATATATAGAGTGTCCCTATTGCGGCATATCAATGGGATCTCCAAGCCCCATGCATATCAACAAAAAATCGTAGTAAGTCAGCCATTTTCTTTATGTTAAACTTCTTCAAAGCCTTTTATTTAACCTTCTCTTCAATAAATATGTATATCATAAACTTCAACAGCATATAGCAGTTCAAGTAATCTGGCATCCAGTCGTAAAAGTCCAAAGTTCCTACCCAAGACATGGGTTAGCGAGGAGACGCTGGAGATCGGGCAGAGCACATCCACACCCGCTTGAGGAGATATTATGCTTGAGAAAGTGGAAGGATCTCCTTGAAATGTTGCAGCGTGCGTGTATGGGCTCTGCCCGGTCTCCAGCGTCTCCTCACTACCCCGTGTCTTGGATAGGAACTTTGGACTTTTACGACTAGATGCCGGATTACTTGAACTCTTAAATGCCGCAACTATTCACTTAAGTATCCTTTTATTATATATATATATATATATATATATATATATATATATATATATAATATATAGTTGAAGTTTATGATATACATATTTATTGAAGAGAAGGATAAATCAAAGGCTTTGAAGAAGTTTTACATAAAGAAAGTGGCTGGCTTACTAAGATTTCTTGTACCCTATTACCTATCTACAGACTGGGGAACCCTATTATCTATATATCTACCTACTAGGGAACATATAACCTTTATACCAACCTACTGAGGAGGTCTATAAACCTACCTTCTTGGAACTGGTCTATAAATCTACCTAATTGGGGGCATATACATAAATGACTCCCCATCCCTCGCAGCAGACGCCTGGCTTTTCTATCATTTCCCCAGTAAGTAGGTAGGTATATATGTGCTAGAAAATTGAGGATTCTAAAATGTTTGTGTGGTAAGTGCTGCAGAGACGAGTTGTGGCCGGGAAAAGTCAACATGGCAGTCTGGGCTGGATGGAGAAGAGAAGGGAAAGTAAACGACTCCGATTAGAAAAGATGTTCCCTGTAAGTCACTAAGGGCCATATATATGAAAACTGTCTAGGTCTAAAATTCATTTTGCTGCCCATAGAAACCATTCAGAGCGCCCCTTTCATTCTTCCAGAGCACT
Source organism: Phyllomedusa bahiana (assembly GCA_025379985.1). Lineage (NCBI taxonomy): Eukaryota > Metazoa > Chordata > Amphibia > Anura > Hylidae > Phyllomedusa > Phyllomedusa bahiana. Next base: position 16,755 of record JAODAL010020865.1, on the reverse strand, counting down.
ATCTGAAATTAAAAGGGCACTCTGATTGTTTGCTATGAGAAAAAAAGTGAATTTTAGAACTAGACACTTTTCATACATGTGGCCCTAAATGTAACTTCAGTGTAATCGCTTATATTTCTGCAGAGTGCCTACATACATCTAGTTTCTACCACTATATGGTCCCTGTATGGCGTTAATATATGTCTTCAGAGCCTGTGTACAACTGATAGTCCCATGTGGTGGTCGCGTTTTGTCATTGTCTGGTAGTATTATTTGAGCCTTAGTATATCACAAGGCATTATGGGAAAGGAGCTGGAAAGCTCACTGCGCCCTCTATAGGTCGTAACAAATCCTCAATTTACTTCTGATTCACTGAATCTTTGAGAAGCAAAAAGAATAATTGTCAACCAATATTGCTCATCTACATACGCGTTTCGGGGTTTTGCCCCTCATCAGTGTAGAGCAGAGCGATATTGGCTTGACTGGTGGGAGGCAATGGTGGTATGAGGAGGGGAAACATCTCTCTCCTTATGGAGAGCACACAGTTAAGTGTGTAGTGTTTTGTTTTGCCTTTTAGCCCACTAATCAGCATCTGCATATCACAAGGCATGATGGGAAAGGGCTGGAAAAGCTCACTGCGCCCTCTATAGGTTGTAACAAATCCTCAATTTACTTCTGATTCACTTGAATCTTTGAGAAGCAAAAGGAATAATTGTCAAGCCAATATTGCTCATCTACATACGCGGTTCGGGGTTTTGCCCCTCATCAGTGTAGAGCAGAGCGATATTGGCTTGACTGGTGGGAGGCACTGAGTGGGTATGAGGAGGGGAACATCTCTCCTTATGGAGAGCACCAGTTAAGGTGTGTAGTGTTTTGTTTTGCCTTTTAGCCCACTACTCAGCATCTGCATATCACAAGGCATTATGGGAAAGGAGCTGGAAAGCTCACTGCGCCCTCTATAGTTGTAACAAATCCTCAATTATACTTCTGATTCACTGAATCTTTGAGAAGCAAAAGGAATAATTTGTCAAGCCAATATTGCTCATCTACATACGCGTTTTCGGGGTTTTGCCCTCATCAGTGTAGAGCAGAGCGATATTGGCTTGACTGGTGGGAGGCAATGAGTGGGTATGAGGAGGGGAACATGTCTCCTTATGGAGAGCACCAGTTAAGGTGTGTAGTCCTTGAGCCTTAGTAGTAATAGTTTTAGGCCTTGGTTTTGTAGGAGTTTTTTTTTTTTGTAACAAAGATTCGTATGATATATTTGCTCCATTTACAGGTGTATTTTTTGCTGACTGTTATTTATATGGTATTATAGTGTCATAGGTAGGTGAGCGATTTTGAAAATGAAAATTTGTCAGTGCTGATTTTCATTGAGGTGATGGAAAGGATCTATGAGGAATATGTAGAAAATCTGTGACAGGAACATACATTTTTTCCTCTGTAAAAATACATGCCGCAGTCACGATGTCGCTTGAAAAATGTTGTGTGAATCCAGCCCTACTGAGCAAAACATAACACAGAGGGCTCAGGCCCCGGAAGTTTTGGGACCCTAGCAACGCCCCTGCTATTGACCATCTGTGGGCCATCCTAAAATGGAAGGTGAAGGAGCGCAAGGTCTCAAATATCCATAGTTCCGTGATGTCATCATAGAGGAGTGGAAGAGAAATCCAGTGGCTACCTATAAAGCTATAGTGAACTTCATGCCCAAGTTAGCTCCCCACAGCCGGCAGCACTGATGCAGCCATAAACCATGACAGTTCCACCACCATGCTTGAGTGTAGACAAGACACACTATGTACTCTTCACCTGGTTGCCGCAACACATGCTTAACACCATCTGAACCAAATAAGTTTGTCTTGCTCTCATCAGACCACATGACATGGCTCCCGTAATACATGTTCTTAGTATGCTTGTCTTCAGCGAACTGTTGGTTTTCTTCTGCATCATTTTTAAAAGAGGCTTCCTTCTGGGGCGACAGCCATGCAGACCAATTTAATGCGGTGCACAGTGTATGGTCTGACAGAATGAGCACCACCCATTTAACCTCTGCAGCAATGCTGGCAGCACTCATACCTCTATATTGAAAGGACAATCTCAAGAGAAAAAAGCAGAGCATGTGCACTCAACTTCTCTCACAACCATGGCGAAGCCTGTTCTGAGTGGAACCTATCTTGTTAAACTATTGTATGGTCTTAGCCATCGTGGTGCAGCTCTGTTTCAGGGTGTTGGCAGTCTCCTGATAGCCTTGGCCATCTTTATGTAGAGCAACTTTTTTTTCAGATCCTCAGAGAGTTCTTTGCCATGAGGTGTTATGTTGAACTTCCAGTGACCAGTAAAAGAGAGTATGAGAATGATACACCAAATTTAACACATTTGATCCCCATTCATACCTGACACCTTGTAACAGTAACAATTCACATGACACAGTGGAGGGAAAATGGCAAACTGGTAACAATTTGTCAATTTTTATTTTGGGGTGTACTCACTTTTGTTGCAAGCATTTTAAACATTGATGGCTGTGTGTTATTTTGAGGGCACACCACATTAACACTGTTATACAAGCTGTACACTGACTACTTTGCATTGTATCAAAGTATCATTTTCAGTGTTGTCTCCCAAAAAGATATAATACAATATTTACAAAACCGTGAGGAGTGTATTCACTTTTGTTAGATACTGTAGCTGCTAGAGCACAGAGGTGGTCAGTAACATAGGAAATCATATGTAAACAAACAAAATAGATAACCTGCTGCATCTTTGAAATGATGCAAAAGAAGAACAGAATAGTTTTTAGTAAGAATGTTTATTTTCCTTTGCTACAGGTTTTAAGCTCATCAATGAGATGGGAAAACCCATTAAAGCATTTTTCTTACTTTTTAGATTTGTCTTTTTCCTGTGTTTTGACCCTTTCCCCGTTGACCTCATAAATTCATTGTTTCCTCCTAACCTTGTGCGGATTTATATGTGACAGTTGTTATGCTGTAATGAAGGCACTATTATGATGCTTAAAAGTGTAACAAAAATAGTACATTTGCTTTATCTATGAATCACTATTTGTTCCAGAAGTTTCCACACATTCTTTGGTTTTATCATTTTCTTTTTTTCACTAAAATGATTAGCTTTTAACATGTATGGAAAGATAAATGTAGACTATTACCAAATACATTGCTTTGTTGATTTTTCTTCGGTCGGGAGATAGAAGATTTTATCTCCTGTAAGAGCACACAGTTTTCTCTGGTTACCAACCACCCCTTCTTCACCTTTCTTTTCACTCATTGCTCGAAGCTGCTGTCAGTCAGTCTGTCCATGATGAGTCACTTACTGCAAAGTCTTATCTCTAGTAATGGACTTTGTTCACTTAACTAAATGAGAAGCTTTCACTTTCTAGAGCTCTGCAGCCTGGTGCAATACACTTTATAAATCTCTCACATTCATGTTAGTGTAACAGGAAGTGCTAGGAACAGCAGAGCTGATGTGTCAATAACTGCTATAAACCCACCCACAGTCGGACCAGGAAGTGTTAGTCTGAAGATGGCTGTGGCTTTGTGAAACTGCATGGTGAAAAACCTTCTAAGATCTTCTATGTTTCTTCAGCCGATAACACTTCTTTAGATGCTTTTGTTACATCAAGACAATCTATTTAAGTACACCTTAACATTTCTTCTCTTTTGAAAGCCTTGTAAAACAATATATAACTCATTAACTAGGACGTCACTAACTGAGACAGCTACTCTAGATGTATCCGTGAAAGCTTGCCTCAGTTTACATTGTATCCTATTTTGCATTTGGTAATTATCTGTTCTAGGGGCCCTGGATTTCTTCCAAAATAGTTTTACAGAACAATTTTCTTTCTATGTTATTCAATTTTATTGCAGAAGCTATACCTCAAGTATATTTGTATTTTATCCTATTCCACTCACTCTTTTCATCCCTTTTTAAATTACTCTAAATTGAGATTTCAAATATCCAATATATTTATCTGTGCCAAAATGAGACACGAAAAATGCAGTCACATGTTTTGTATTCAGTCATGATACTTTCTTCACACTTACATTGTGATCAAAATGAAAAGATGCTTTAATCTGAAATAAGGAGTTTCTGTTTCCTATTTACATCCAAACTAGCTTATCGATATAAACATGTCTGAAAGACAACTGTAGTCGATTAAAATAGTTTATTAATAGCAATAATAATAACAGTAATAATTAGAGATGGGTGAATTGATTCTAACAAAGTGTAATTCGTTTAGAATTTCAGGAAAATTTCGGTTCAGAACGAAGTCGAACTTTGGGGTACTTCGCTGCGAGCACATGGCGTAAAATGGGGCAAAGAACTCTGGGAGGAAGAAGGGCATAGCCTGCATGACATTGGCAGAGATGAAGCCAATCAGAGACCGGCGGGATTCTATGACGTCAACCGCACTATATAAGTCTGGGCGCGACGCTGGGAGCTTCATACCGCTCTTTATGTACTGAGTAGGGAAGGGTGCTGCCCGCGGGTTGCTTATGGGTAGCTGATACTAAAGAACTCATTTTTATACAGCGATTTTTGGGGGGTTCTCGCTTTGTCTCAGAGACTGCTTCACTTATCGTTCTATTTCTGATTTTGTGGGTATTGGTTCCCGAAGTTCCAGTGTGTGTCCAGTGCAGCTGCATATACATTTTTAAAGCTATCTGCTCACCAGCACATTGAATACCAAGCTGTTCCTGTTGGGATTCATTTAAAGAAACAGCGTTTTTACAATTTCAAAATACCAAATTTAAATTTTTGGCTGCTCAATTCTTTGCGCAATTTACATCCAGGGTTAATTAAGCGTTGTTCTGCTGGGTGTGGTGACTAAAATATACTGTCTTTTTCAACGGCAAAAAAGACATTTTTCCTGTAGCAAAATTCATAACCGAAGGTTAATTACAAGTTTCCTCTTGTTATGTAGCGTAAAATAACGCCATTGTAACACGCTACAAGCTGTATTTTTTGGTTGCTCAATTCTTTTGCGCAATTTACATCCAGGGTTTAATTAAGCGTTGTTCTGCGCTGTGGTGACTAAAAGAAACCGTTTATTTCACCGCCAAAAAATACATTTTTCCTGTAGCATAATCACAAGCAAAGGGTTAATTACAAGTTTTTCCTCTTGTTGTGTAGCGTAAAATACACGGAAATTGTAACACGCTACAAAGCTCATAGTTTTTTGTTGCTCAATTCTTTTGCGCAATTTACATCCAGGGGTTAAATTTAAAGGGCGTTTTTTCGCTGCTGTGGTGACTAAAAGAAGCTGTATATTTCACCGCCAAAAATAATTTTTTTCCTATAGCATAATTCACAAGCAAAGGTTAATTACAAGTTTTCCTCCTGTTGTGTAGTGTAAAATACACGCCATTGTAACACGCTACAAAGCTCGTAGTTTTTGGTTGCTCAATTCTTTTGCTCAATTTACATCCAGAGGTTAATTAAGCATTGTTCTGTTGCTGTGGTGACTAAAAGAAACCATTTATTTCACTGCCAAAAAATAAATTTTTCCTGTAGCATAATCCACAAGCGAAATTTAATTACAAGTTTTCCTCTTGTTGTGTAGTGTAAAATACACGCCATTGTTACACGCTACAAAGCTGGTAATTTTTGGCTGCACAATTCTTTTGTGCACTTTACATCCAAGGGGTTAATTAAAGCGTTGTTCTGCTGCTTTTGGTGACTAAAATTTTAAACCTCTTTTTCACCGGCAAAAAAGAAATTTTTCCTGAGACATAATTCATAACCGAAGGTTAATTACAAGTTTTCCTCTTGTTGTGTAGCGTAAAATACACGGCATTGTAACACGCTACAAAGCTCGTAGTTTTTGGCTGCTCAATTTTTTTTGCGCAATTTACATCCGGGGGGTTAATTAAGCGTTGTTCTGCTGCTGTGGTGACTATAAAGAAACCGTTTATTTTCACCGCCAAAAAATACATTTTTCTGTAGCATAATTCACAAGTGAAGGTTAGTAACAAGTTTTCCTCTTGTTGTGTAGTGTAAAATACACGCCATTTTAACACGCTACAAAGCTGGTAGTTTTTGGCTGCTCAATTCTTTTGCGCAATTTACATCCAAGGGTTAACTAATATTTTTCTGCAGTTGTACTCAGTAAAAAAACTTTGTTTTTCACCGCCAAAGAAGAAATTCTGTAGCAAAATTTCATATCCGAAGGTTAATTAAGCCTGTTTGTGCTTTTATATTCAGTAAAATACACAGAGTTTTTAAACGGGCACATACAAGTTTAATCCTGCCATTTGTGGAGCACAATTTAATATCCAAGGGGTTTCCCAAGCTTGTTTAATGGGTTCACTTGGAGTCCAATACAGGGTGGGGTATTTTATCATATACAGATATCTTCATCAAAAACAGTGCCTGTACAATTTTAGAACAAACAGTAAAAGTCAGACAGAGAGGTGGCAGGCTCTTCACCTGCGAGTGGTAGTGGCACAAACATTCCTGGAGCAGGCCCAGGTCGCCCGCACAGCAAGGGACGTCGCAAACAGGGGTCACTCGTTTAGGCCACAACTGCCGCTGTCATCTAGCGGCCGGTGTTGTTCAGCAACCCCAAAGGTTCTTGATTGGTTGACTGGTCATCCACTTCCTCCAGATGACATCTGAAACCCCCCAGCCAAGAGTTGGTGGGGAAACCCTCAGACACACCCTTATTTGGGAATGGCCGGGAGCGGGTTCAGCGGCCCTCACCTGTCCTCAACCCGCCTCTGTCCCATGCGGTTCCTCAGCCAGAGATCTACTATGTGGTCTGGGCTCAGCGCCACTATATAGCGAGGATGAACAAATTGAAGGAGGGCATGTCGCAGCTTACTTGGCAGCGAAGAAATGGGGACAATATCCCTTCTTCTTGCAGTAGGCGGCAAAGTATGGATGTGGAGAGTGTAATGGGAGGTCATGTTGTGAGGGGTCAGCCTCTGCATACCAAGACCGGTGATGAGGACAGCAGTGACGATGAAACACAAATAGATGATGATGTAGCCGACCGCACATGGGAGCCGGGTGAAGCAAGGGCTTCATCATCGTCAGGAGAAGAGGGCGTCAGCTTGCGCGTCAGGCAGCGGCGCAGCCAGCAAGTGGGTTTTGTGGCCGTGAGTCAGCAGGGGAGCAGCAGTGTGAGGTTGGGAGCCAAGCGGCCACGGGTTAGAAAACCCGCTTCACAGGTCCAAGAAAGTAGTGACACAGGGGCTCAGCGAGGCATCGGTGGTAGTAGTCACTCAGTGCGGAGCGTTGGCGGTAAAATCAGCTACTCGGTGGTGTGGCAGTTCTTTGCTAAGACACCGGAGGAGCCGAATATGGGTATATATAGAATCTGTGGGCAGAAAGTGCGTCAACACATGCAGCGTCACCATCCGGTGGCCTGGGAGAAACTTGGCTCAGATGTGGTGGTCCATTCTGCCGTCGCAGCAGTGCAGCGGCCAGTGGCACACATGCCATTGCAGCCAGTCAAGACTCCACCACCTCTGCAGAAGGGAGCTGTTTCTCTCGGTCCAGATGCTCCTGATCCTCGCTACTCATGGAGCCAGCAGTCGTTCAGTGAGGCGACTGCAAAGAGATAACAGTATGCGTCCAACCATCCTAAGGTGCAGCAGCTGACCGTGCTCCTGTCCAAGTTGTTGGTACTGCAGTCCCTCCCTTTCCAAAAATGGTGGACTCTGCACCATTCAGAAAAACTAATGGCTTGTGCCGAGCTGAGATGGAGAGTTCCAAGCCGTAAATTTCTTTTCCCAAAAAAGGCAGTACCAGCACTTTAAAATATGTAGAACAGAAATTGGGCCAGTCCTTGAGCTTATGGGTTTTTGTTCCAAAGGGTGCACGGCAGCGCGGACGTCGGAGCTGTAACTACGGTCGGGCCAGTACATGTCCTATAAGGCCCATTGGGTGAATGTGCTTCCTGCCCAGGCACACCAACAACTTGGACAGGAGACGCCGCTTTCTCCTTCACGTTGTCAAACTGTGGCTCCTGCGTGCGCCAATGTCCGCCTCCTCCTCCACCACCACCACCATCTCAGCCTCCACATTTTACTGCTCCATAAAACCCACATGTGTAGGGCACAGCGGGGGTCACGCAGTTCTACACCTGGTTTGCCTCGGCGAACGAGTCACACAGGGGAGGGAGGAACGCTCCGTGTCATGCAGCAAGAAATCGATGTGTGGCTTTCTCCGCGCCAAACTGCAAATCGGAACCATGGGATGGACAATGGGAGGAACATGGTGTCCCGTGCTGCACCGAGGAGGGATGGTCCATGCACCCTGCATGGCGCATGTGTTCAATCATGGTTGTGAAAAGGTTCCTGAAGTCTTCTACCGATCTTCAGAAGATTCTGAAAAGGGCCCAGGAAACTGTGCATGCACTTCATCCATTCCTACAAAGCCAGGAACACCCTCCTCAATTGCAGCGGCAAAACGGCCTCCCCCAACACACTTGATATGCGATGTTTCCACCGTTGGAATTCCAGCTGCACATTTTTGGACCGACGGTATGAACAGAGAAAGGCCATTAACAATTTTTTGATGATCCAGGCGACAGGAGTACTCCCCTGTGTAACTTTGATGTCAGCCAGTGCAGCTCATGCGTGACACCTGCCGTTTGTGGAGGTCATTCGAGGAGGCCACGTTATTTGTCAGTCGCCAGGACTACGGGATGAATGACGTCATTCAACTGCTTTATGTCCTGGAACAGATGCTGAAAAAATCTGTCTGGGCAGGGGACTGGAGATGTGGCGACTACATCTCGCGGCCACATGAGTCCGGTGGGGACTGAAATGGAGGAGGAGGAGGACATTGGAGTAGACTAAAAAAATTGGTTAGGCTGTGCACATCCAACATATATTTTGAAAAACGTAAGCATAGGTGCACACTGGCAAGGCAATAGCATACATCTAATACAAATATCAGTGGCCACACCTTAAATACTAGTAAAACATCAAGGTATTAGGAATTTTTGGAAATGCATTACTTAAGGAAAATATGAAAAACTGGGAATTCTTAGTTTCAGTTTTTGATAAAAAATTTGTTTAAGCTCACCTCCCAATAGCGTCAAGGGGATCCCAGGTATTGGTGAGTCACTAACACTAACATGATTCCCACTAGGTGTCCATTCAGACTACTACGATTCAGTAGTGATAGGAAATTGCTACTGAATTACCTGCACTGGTTTTAAAGAGGTAGGCGGGAGTGCAGCTAGCCAATGAGGAATGGGTAAATTCATTGGCTTCGCTGCACTCCGACCTACCTCTTTTAACCAGTGCAGTTAATTCAGTAGCATGTTCCTATCATCCTAGATTTTGTAGTCTGAAGGGACGCCCTAGTGAGGGTTATCATGTTCCTGTTAGGGGACTCACCTGTACTGGGATCCCTTGACGCTATTGGAAGTTGCGTTTAAACAATTTTTGATCAAAAACTGCGAACTAAGAAACCCAGGTTTTCATATTTCCTTAGCAGTAATGAATTTTCAAAAAATTCCTATATACCTTGAGGTGTTTCTTAGTTTTTTAGTGTGCCACTGATATTGTATTTGAAATTGGGAGTAGAAGCATTGTCTGGTGAAATGAGTGGATATTCTTCCCAGGTGGACAAGAGAGGAGGAGCAGGAAGCAGCTGGAGGATGTAGATGGTGATGAGGAAGACGAGGCAGATGAACCAATGCACCGTGGCAGTATTACAGGGAGATGGAGGAAGGGGAGCCCTCGGATGTCACTTGTGGATTGGCCGCAGCATGCTGATTTTTGCCTGGCTAGTGTAGGTCCGTATAGTCAGCATCCGACAGAGGGATGACTTCGGCTTCCCACCCTATTGGACCCTCGCACCGGTCCAAAATGGGTGCCTTTTTCCAGCTACTGAGAGGGAGGACTAACTCAAATACTATAGGGAAATCCACCGTAGTCTGTTGGCCGCTGCTAGGTGTGGCATCGTCCCTCCTCTGACAGGTCTGACCGGGGGGTTTCCTCAGCGTCACGTAACTACTGCGTGGCTGCTGGGGGAGGTGGGGGGATAGGAGCAAGCACCAGCTCCATCAGCATGCAACCTAAGTCTGCAGTCATGATGAGCAGCTTCCTTCACCCGACCTATTTTGGGAGAGGGTAGTTCGCCAGCAGCAGCTGGACCTGGATCAGTCCTGAACCAAACAGGGTGGTGGCGCCCTTAAAAAAAAAATTTGGACAGCACTTGCCACCCCAGTATTGAAGATTGCTGTGGACATACTGGGCAAGCCCAAAACTGGATGGTGTGGCGCAACTTGCGAGTTTGCAGTGGAGAGCTGTCCTGCTCGGCCGTAGTGTGGCATTCAGACGCGGGTGTTTCAGTGCGGCGGGGGCCATCGATTACCCATGGAGAACCCGCTTGTCCATGATAAAATGTGGAACGATGACCTTTGTCAAGATGAATCAGGCGGGGATCGGCCAGGAATTCCACACACCAATGCCTTTGGGTCAGACTACATCAGCCATGACGCCTCACCAAACTGTGAGTAATGTGTCTGGGTTCTAAATACCTGCCTCAGCCACTATTTCTGATGCTGCCACCGCCTGAGGCCACACCATATGCTTAAGTTTCTCCATCTGCCACCAACCATCGTTACCAGGGACTGGTATTGTCCCACCCACTCCACCACTCTGTCATTGTGCCACTTTATGACCTCAGGCTGCTGTTGTGGTGCCGGTGTCATCCACACTTTGTTTGTGCCACTCTCTGACCTTCCATGCTGATGCTCTGCGCCGTTCTCCACCTTCCACTCGGCTCTGTCATTGTGCCACTCTGTGCCTACTTCCTATTTTTGCCACCTCCGCGAATGTCTTGTGCCACTGTCTGAACCTCATGCTGGCTGCCACCGTCACCTCACTTCTGTCATGGTGCTATCTGTGGCCTACTTCTGTTTTGCCTCCTCCAGATGTCTTTGTTGCCACTGTCTGACTCAGGCTGCTGCTGCCGTGCCCTCCACACTGTGTTCATTGTGCCTCTTTGTGGCCTAATAAGTTTCTTGCCACCTCCAGAATGTAATATGTGCATGCTGACATCATGCTGCTGACTGCAATGCCCTCCACACTGTGTCATTGTGCACTCTGGTGGCATGCTCCTGTTTTTGCACCTCCAGATTGTCATTGTATGCCACGCCTGACCTCATTGCTGCTGTGTACCGTGCCCTCCACACTGTTTCATTGTGCCACTCTGTAGCCTATCTGTTTTTGCATCTCCAGAATGTCATTGTGCCACTGCGCACTGACCTAATGCTGCTGCTGCCGTGCTCCATCACTGTGTCATTATGCACTCTGTAGCCTACTCCTGTTTTTTACCACCTCCTAATGTTATTGTGCACTGCCTGACCTCATGATGCTGCCGTGCCCCTCCACACTGTTGTCATTGTTGCACTCTGTGGCCCTACTCCTGTTTTTGCCACCTCCAGAATGTCCCTTGTGCAACTGCCTGACCTCATGCTGCTCTGCCGTTGCCCTCCACACTTTGTCATTTGTGCCACTCTGTGGCCTAATCCTGTTTTTGCCCACCTCCAGAATGTCATTGTGCCACTGTTGACCTTTTCTTGCTGCCGTGTGCCCTCAACACTGTTGTCAGTGTGCCACTCTGTGGCCTACTCCTGTTTTGCCCACTTCAAGAATGTCATTGTGCCACTGTCTGACCTCATTGTGCTTGCTGCTGCTGATGGCTGCTGCCTTAATCCAAACTGTGTCATTGTGGCCTCTCTGTGGCCTATTTTGTTTTGCTCACACCGCCAGAATGTCATTGTGCCACTGTCTGTACTCATGCTGCTGTGGCTGCCGCCATCACCTCCACACTCTGTCATAATGTTGCCCCCTGAGCTCTCAGCTTGTTTTTTTTCAAGCTTTCGCTGCCATGACTTTTTCAGGCTACATTCCCGCTTCAGTTTTTTGGTCCCAGGTTTGACCTCTTTACGGCCTAAGGAATTTGATAGTGAAGCGATTCTAAGTGCGGCAGCAGTCCTCTGGGTGTCATATAAAACACGAATTGTCTGAAGACCATATACCAAGCCCCTCTGCATATTTATGCATGGCACAATGTTTTCAGCTCTCTGCAGGCTCTGTTTGCAAAGCCTGGAATAGCTGTTTAGTTAACGCGATTATCCCAAAGTAATGCGGAACGAATATATTTTTTGTCGGGAAATTCGGCGAAGTGACCAAACCGAATATTTGAGAAATTCGCCCATTTCTAGTAATAATATTTATTATATTATGGTATATTATTAATAACATTCTGCAGAGCTTTAGAATTGGGGAAGTAACAAACAAGTGTCAAAACAAATGGACAAACAGTGAGACAAATGGAGAGAGTTCAGTACATAAGAGCTTATAACATAAATGGAATAGTTAAAGCCACATAATATCTCACTTAGTCGAATAGTATTTAATAACCCCTTCCTGACAGCCAGTCATAAAAATATGGCGCTTTGTTGTTGTTTTTTTTCTCCCTGCCTTCAGCCATAGCATTTTTATTTTTCCATCTAGGTAGACATATGAGGATAGGTTTGAGCGATTTTTTACGTTGCTAACGACATCGGGCGATTGTCGATAGATCAGGCCGTTTCGATAAGGGTTTTTTCGATAGTCGATATGTCGATATCTCGATGACCATTAAAGTCTATGGGAGAGCCAAATTCACTTCTATTCTTTACACCCAAACAGGCTGGAGAAGCTGGAAGTAACAGCCACAAACAGTCAAATGGATACCATGCTACATCTAGGCACAAACACTTAGGCTATAAAAAGCCACAGAAAAGAAAGTCACACCACCATTCACTATCCCTGTCTTGTACCAGAGCATGACCCTTAAACTGGATACCCACAAATTAAATAAGTGCCAGAAGGCAGTATTTATTTGAACCATCAGTTAACTTGAATTGGACATTGAATATCCCTGTCCTGGAACGCAGCATGACCCTAAAAAACCTGCATGACCCACAGATTAAAAGTGCAGAAGAAAGTGTCTTTTGAAACCTCCATTTTTGGTTGAATGGGACATTGAAAAACCTGTCCTGGATCCGCTGCATGACCTTAAACTGTATGTCCAGCAGATTAATTAGTTTGTTTTTTTTTGCCGGAAATAGGAGGGTCTTTCATCCACCATTTTAGTTGAACTGGACATTGACTAGAACTGTCCTGGACCACAGTATGACCATTAACCCCTTACCGGCAATGTCGGGTAAGGGTTCCCGCAATTTGCCATATGAGTACGTCAAGCGGATCTTGCGCGCCCCCCCTCACAGGCGGAACTCGCCTGCGCAAGATCGCGTCATGGAACCTGTGGTATATTACCGCTGGCATATTGCTGCATCCCCCACAGCCGGTATGAGCTTTCTGCCGCGGGGGATTAACCCCCCGATGTCGCGACATCGTGGACGCGACATCGCAGCTGCGGTCTCCTACTGGACACGCGGACGCTGAATGACAGCATTCGGGTTGTCTGATGACGTCATGATGCCCACAATGCATTGTGGGCAGCGTGACAGACAGTTGTCATGGAGGACCCAGAATACTGCTATAAGCTGTATGCTGATTCCTTATTGCATGAACGATCTGACGTTCTTTCATGCATTCCCCCTGGGAAAAAAGTATGTTAAAAGTGTGGAAAAATAAAAAAAAAAGTGTAAAAAAAGTAAATCACAAACAAAAAACTAATTATAAAAACACGTACTTGCCCCTTTTCCCCTTTACAAACGGCAATCGCCCCAAAAAAGATCAAAAATAAATAAAGTACCCATATTGGTATCGCACGTGCGTTAACGACCCACCCTATAAAAATCTGTATGTTAATTTACCGCGTACTGAATGCCGTAAAAAAAATACAAAAAAAAAAAAAACAATCAAGATTTGCGAATTTTTGTTCATCTGCAGCACATAAAATGGAGTAAAAAGTAATTCAAAAACTCATATCAAATTAAAGTTTTGCCAATTTAACTTCAGTTCTCCGCAAAAAAAAAGTCCTTACCACAGCTCTGTATACGAAAAATTAAAATGTTTGGCTTTAGGAAGATAGCTATGCATAAATTATGTTTTACACAAACAATTATTGTGCTTTCAAATAAAAAAAAATACATAAAGTGGGTATACGCCGTAATTGGTCTCAACCCACTGAGTAAAACTAATTGTCTCGGATACTGCCACTGTGAACGCTATTTAAAATAAAATAAGAAACACTGCTAGGATTGCAGTATTTTCTTCACGCCTCTGCCTTCCAATAAACGGATTTAAAAGAGAATTCATTAAAAAGTCTTGTCCCCCCAAAAATGTTTACAATAAAAACGTTTCAACTCATCCGCAAAAAGTAAGAGTTCCATATACGCTCCATAAACAGAAAAAATAAAAAAATGTTTTGGCTCTCAGGACCGCGATGATGCAAAAAAAAAGGTTTTCCTTTTCTAAATAAGTGTTTTTATTGTGTAAAGCAGTAAAACATTAAGAATATACAAATTGGTGTATCGCTGTAATCGTTATCAACCTGCTGAGTAAAACTAGCATGTCATTTTTACCGCACAGGGCCGCTGTAAAAAATTAAATTAAACAACACTACCTGGGATTGCTGTATTTTGTACAAAATGCCTCACAAAAAACCTTATAAAAAGTGATCATAGAATCACATGCCAGCGTTATGGTTACCTAATAAAAAACATAAAACTCATCCCGTAAAAAAACAAGCACACAAGCTGCTCATATGCAAAAAATTAAGAAGCTTGGCTGTCAGAATAGGACAGCTTTAAAAACGCAACTTTATAAAAAACACGCATCTAATGTGTAAAAGTAAAAAAACATAAAAGTCTATATTATATTTTTATCACATTGTAATTGTTACGACCCCCATAAGTATAGTGTATCCCATCATTTATACCGTATATGGCGATTACTGTAAAAACGAAGCCCAAAAACAATGGCGGAACTGCGTTTTCCCCCCCTCCTTTTTCCATGGCCCATTGCTTAAAATATACTAGGCATACATCCTGTGCGCCCAAAATGCAACAATACACCCTTAGGTGAGATCCCTGAGGGGTGTTGATTCCTAAATGGGTCAACACTTCTTGAAGGTTTCACCTGTTCTAGTACTTTGGGGGCTTTGCAGATGCGGACATGGCCCCCACAATATCAGGTGCGCCAAAAGCCAAATAGCGTCTCATCCTTGTACCCCCTGCCATGCGCCCAAAACAAGTAGTTTACACCACAGTAGGGTATTGCCGAACTGGAAGATATTGCGTACACATTTTGGGGCTTTTTTTCCACAGATTCCTTGTAAAAATTAAACATGTTCAGCTATCATTATTGTAAAAAAATATTATATTTTTTATTTTCAGAGACCGAACCCGTAAAAAAAATTTGTGAACAGCTGGTGGGGTGAATACCCCACTGCACCCCGGGATATTTTCCCCTTAAGGGTTTTAGTTTTCCCAAAAGGGGGGCTTTTTTGGGGGTTTTTAAAAATTGATTTTTGGGAAACCCTTGGGGTTGCCCTGCAAATTTGGGAAATTTGGCGCCTAAAAAAAAATTCGTAATGAAAAAAAACCCCCAGAGTACAGTGGGGTGCTCCTAAAAAAACTGGGGTTTTGGGGTTTAAAACCCAAAATAATGCACTAGGGCCCCATAGGGGGATATCCAAAAAGGGAAAAACCCGGGGAAATCAATTAAATTTTGCATTTCCCTGTTCCCTTTTTCCGAAATTCTTGTCAAAAAAGTAAAAAAATTTGAAAACCCTGCAAAAAATTTAAAAATTTTAAAAATTTCCCACTTTCCCTTTGTTTTAAAATTTTCCTGTGAAACCCTTTTTGGGTTAAATAAAATTCTTTAAATGGGGTTTTTAAATTTAATTAGGGGGTGGTTTCTGGGGATGAGGCCCATTTAGGGGGGTACAAACATACAGGTCAATAAAAGACACGTTAAAAACGGGCCTGGCCCCTCAAAAAAAAAAAATTTTGGGAAAAATTTTTTCCTTACAAATTTGAAAATTCCCAAAAATTTAAAAAGCCCCCTAATGCGAAAAGAAAAAAAAGCAAAAAAAAAAAGATGCCAAACTACAGCAGACAAATGGTAGATGCTAGTTAAAAACCCTTTTTGAGTATAATAACTATTCTGTTTACATGCAAAATTTTTGCGAATTTTAAAATTTGGTAAATTTTTCATTTTTTTCCACGAAAATTTTTAAAATTTTTCAAAAATAAAAAAAAAACTTTTTTTGGGAAACCAAAATTTTCTTCCCCAAAAATTTTAAAAAACAAAGGGTGTCACAAAGAAAACAATCTTTTTGAACACAGGGATGGGTTTAAAGGGGAAAAAAAGGGTTATTCTCACATAAAGTGACAAATGCCCAAATTTAAAAATGGGCTTTTGCCAGAGGGGCCCAAAAAACGGGCCCGGCTATTTTAAAACCCTGCCCCCACCCCCTTTAAAAAAAGTGCCAAAAAAGGGAAGTCTTTCAACCACCATTTTATTTTCACGGGAAAATTTGACAAAAATTTGCCGGGGACCCAAAAAAATACCTTTAAAACCCGGTTGACCCCCAGATTAAAAAGGCCCGGGAAAAAGGGCTTTAACCACCATTTTTAGTTAAAACTGGACATTGAAAAACCCGTCCGGACCCCCAAGCATGCCCCTTAAACCTTTTGGGACCCAAAATTTTAAAAAAAGTGCCGGAAAAAGGGGGTTTTCACCACCATTTTTTTTG
The DNA here is from genome assembly GCA_025379985.1 of Phyllomedusa bahiana. Classification (NCBI taxonomy): domain Eukaryota; kingdom Metazoa; phylum Chordata; class Amphibia; order Anura; family Hylidae; genus Phyllomedusa; species Phyllomedusa bahiana. The sequence goes on along the minus strand of JAODAL010020865.1, from coordinate 81 downwards.
AACTGGACATTGATTTATACCTGCCCTTTGGCCCAGAAGCCCCAATTAAAACAGGGGGTCTAAACCCCCGGGGTTTTTTTA